>CM021100.1:636491098-636787672 GCA_007115665.2 Sequoiadendron giganteum
AACCTTTAAAACCTAAACCCTTAAACCCTTTACCCTCAACTCAATACCCTCTACCATCAACCCTAATCTTTCAAGTCTCTCTCTCTCAATTCTCTCCCTCCTACCCCCCTCTCTCTCTACCATAATACCTCAACCCTATACCCTCAACCCTTAAACTATTAAACCCTAAACCCTTGAACCCTCAACCCTTAAACCCTAAACCCTAATCCCTCAACCCTCTTGACCCAATACCTTAAACCCTCAATCCTCAACCCTTAAACCCTCAACCCTTAATCCCTCAACCAACTTTAACCCTAAAACCTCAACCTCTATCTCTACCCTCTACCCTATACATTAAACCTCAACCTTAATCTCAACCCCCTCAAACCTTAAACCTCAACCCTCAACCTCGTACCTTCTACCCTCATATTGACCTCACCCTATACCTCAAACTTATAATTCTCAACCTCTCTACCCTAAACCCTAAACCCTAAACCTCAACCTTAAACCCTAAACCCTTAAACCCTCTACCCTCTACCCTCTACCTAATACCCAATACCCTCTGCCCTCAATCTTAATCCCTCGCCCTATACCCTCAACCCAATACCCTAAACCCTCAACCCTATACCCTCAATTCTCAACCTTCTACCCTATACATTGGATCATCAACCCTCATCTCTCTTTGTCCTTCCCTTCTCTTCTCTCCTCTTTATCTCACTTCTCCTTCCATCTCTCCATCTCTCCCTCCCTCCATCCCTCACTCTCCACCCTAATCCTTCAACCCTATACCCTCAACCCTTAAACCCTTAAACACTCAACCCTCAACCCTTAAACACTCAACCCTTAAACCCTCTACCCTCTACCCTCTACCCTCAACCCAATACCCTAAACTCTAAACCCTAAACCCTAATCCCTCAACCCTATACCCTCAACCTTTAAACTTACCCGGAACCTCAACTTCAACCCTGAACCCCAACCTTTAATCCCTCAAACCCCTTAAACCTCAACCTCCTCACCCTATACATAAATCCCAACCCCACCCTCAACCCTCAAACCTCAATCTCTCAACCTCAACCCTAAAACCCCAAACCTCAAACCCATACCCTCTCACCCTCTCACAGCTCAAACTCAATCCCTCAACCCTCAACCCCTCAAACCCTCATCCCTAAAACCTAAAACCCTAAAACCCCCACTCCCCAAAACCTCAACCCTTCAACTTGCTCCCAAACCCCACTTCAACCCATACCTAAACCCCCAACCCTTAAACCCTAAACCTCAATCCTTAATCCCTCAACCCTAAACCTGTGTAAACCCCAAACCCTTAAACCTCCTTAATCCTCAACCCTCAACCTTAATCTAAAACCCTCAACCCCAAACCCCAAAACCATCAACCCCTATACCTCTACCCTATACATTGACCCCTCAACTTAATCCCTCAAACCCTCTACCTCAACCTAAACCCCAAAACCTCAAACCCCAAAACCCCAAAACCCTAAAACCTCTCAATTCTCTACTCCTCAACCCTAATCCTCAACCCTTAAACCTCAACCCTCACCCTTATAATTCTATTAAAACCCTCGGCTTCAAACTATCAACCCTAACTTTCAACCCTCGCACCCTTAAAACTGTGAACCCCAACCCCCTATAAATTCCCCTGCAATTCTATATATTGACCTCAACCTCAAACTCCCAACCTCAACCCTCAACCCTCAACCCTCAACCCTCAACCCTCAACCCTCAACCCTCAAACCCTAAACCCTCTACCCTCTACCCTCAACCATCAACCCTAATCCCTCAACTCTATACCCTCAACCCAATACACTAAACCCTCAACCCTAGTCCCAAACCCTATACCCTCACTATCAACCTCAACCCTATTGACCTCAACCTCATCACTTTTGCCCTCCTCTCTTCTCCTTTCTCTATTTCCTCCTCCATCCCTCCCCTCTCACTCCTAATCCTTCAACCTCTTAAACCATACCAACCCTAAACCCTAAACCTTCAACCTTAAACCCTCTACCTCTACCCTCAACCCACCTCCAAACCTCAACCTGATCCTCAACCCCAAACTCTCTACCCTAAACCCTCAACCCTTAATCCCCAACCCTTAAACCCCAAACCTCAACCCTATACCCTCAACCCTCAATCCCTAAACCCTCAACTATCAACCCTTAATCCCTCAACCCTCAACCCTTAAACCCTAATATCTCAACCCTAAAACCTTAAACCCTAATCCCTCAACCCTTAAACCCTCTACCCTCTACAATATACATTAAATCTTGAACCCTTAATCCTCAACGATCTACCCTATACATTGGATCCTCAACCATAATCCCTCAACCATATACCCTGTAACCTATATACTCAACCCTATACCCTCAACTCTCAACCCTAAACTTCATCCATCAACTCTCAAACCCTTAAACCCTCAACCCTTAACCCCTCAACCCTTAAATGCTTAAACCCTCAACCCTTTATGCTATACATTAAACCCTATACCCTATACATTGGAACCTCAACCCTAATCCCTCAACCCATATCCCTCTCTCTATCTATCTATCCATCTCACCTCTCTCTCCCTCCCTCTCTCCTACCCTCTCTAATTATCTCTATCTACCCTCTCCCTCTTTCTACTTACCCCCCCTCTCTCTCTCTCCCACTCCCTATCTCTCACACTCCTCCTCTCTCCCTATCTCTCAGATCTCTCCCTCCCACCCCCCTCTCTCTCAGGTCTCTCCCTCTAGCACCCTACCTAGGTAACTATGTCACTCTCTCTCCCCCCTCTCTCTCTATCCCTACCACCCTACCTTCCCCCTTACCTCTCTAATTCTCTCTTTATAACATCTCTATACTAGTTCTCTCTCTCACTTCTCCCTCTCTCTATGTACCTATTCCTCCCTCCCTCCCTCCTCTCTCTCTATCTCACCTCTCTCTCCCTCCCTCCCTACCTATCCTTCCCTCTCTACTTCTCTCTATCTCTCATCCCTCTCCTTACCCGCCTCTCTCTATTACATCTCTCTCTATCTCTATCTCACTCCTCTCTCTCCCTCCCTCCTCTCTCTCTCTCTATATCACCTTTCTCTCACCTCTCTCTCTCCCTCCTTATCTCTCCTTCCCTCTCTACTTCTCTTTATCTCCTCCTCCCTCCCTCTACCTACCTCTCTCTCTATTGCTCTCTCTCTCCATCCCTACCTCTCCCTCCATCTGTCCTTCCCTCCAGCTACCTATCCCTCTATACCTCATTCTCTCTCCCTCCCTCCCTCCTTCCCTCTTTCAAGATCTCCAACCTCTCTACTTCTCTCCCTCTTTCTCTCACTTCTCCCTCCCTTCCTTTCTCCTTCCTTCTCTACTCTCTCTCTCCCTACATCTCTATCCCTCCCTCTCTTTCTCCTCCCTCTTTCTATCTCATCTCCCTCTCTACCTACCCCCCTCTCTCCTCTCCCTCTCTCTACCTATCTCTCTCTCCCCCTCTTTCTATCTCTTCTCACCCTGTCTCTACCTATCTCTCCCTCTCTACCATTATCTTGAAACTATCCCTCTTTATCTCTCCCTCCATCCCTAGCTCTCCCTCCCTCTCTCCTTCCCTCTCTACTTCTCTATATCTCCCCTCTCCATATCTCTACCTACCTCTCCCTCTATAGCTCTATACCACTCTCTCTCTACATATATCTCCCTCTCTCTCCCACCCTCCCTCTTTTCTCTCTCTTTGATGTGCACCAAGATGTGACCGATACAAAAGAGGATGAAGGTGGGGAGATTTAGAGAGAGAGGTAGAGATTGGGAGAAAAATAAAGAGAAAGAGAGAGTGAGAGAGAAAGAGGGGGAGGGAGAGAGAGAGAGAGGTGAGATAGGGAGAGTAGAGAAGGAAGGAGATAGAAAGAGGGGAGAGAGAGGGAGAAGTGAGAGAGAGGAGGAAGGTGGAGGGATTGAGTGAGGGAAGGAGGGAGGGAAGGAAAGAGAAAGAGGTATAAAGGGATAGGTAGGTAGAGATAAGTAGAGAGGGAAGGAGAGATGGAGGGAGAGGTAGGGATGGAGAGATAGGTGAGAGAGAGCAATAGAGAGATAGAGGTAGATAGAGAGGGATGGGGAGATAGAGAGAAGTATAGAGGGAAGGAGAGAGGGAGGGAGAGGTAGGAAGGGAGGGAGAGAGAGGGGGGAGGGAGGGATATATGTAGAGGGGGGGAGAGAGAGAGAGAGAGATAAACAATGCACAAGACAGAGAGAGAAAAGTGATACAACTTGTTGATTATTGAAATTTGACCTCCTGATTATTGAAATTTGACTAAGTTTGAAAAATTACAAGAACTTCCAAAAAATAGAATTTCTATTATAACTCCAAGAGATCTAAAACTACTCTCAAACATCTTGAAACTATATACATGAAATATAATTTAAAGTATAAGAAAGTAAATGTCCATATGTATATAGTTTCCCTGGTAGAGAAAAAAAAAGACAAAGAAAAAGAAAAAAGAAAGAGTTCATAAAATGCATTCCAAAAATTCATGCTTCACATTTGGTGAGTGCATCATTTGGCACTATGATGCACCAAATTTGGTGCTCGCTAAATGATGCACTTCATTTTGCGCTTACCAAATGATGCACTTAATTTGGATATCACTTCATTTGGCGAGTACCAAATTTGGTGCTTGCCAAATGAGTTGTATTTTGTAATATTGAGCCTTAGGCTCGTTCATCTGAACTTTTTGGCGAGCGCCAAATTTGGTGCTCGCCAAATGGTCGATTTGGCGCTCGCCAAATGGTCATTTCAAGTAAAAAATAAAAGTGACACCTTTTTTGTGTCACAACTTGGTGCACTTACCCTCATAGAGGGTTACAAAAGCTTTTGGCATACAAATGAAAGAAAAATAAATAAATAGCCTATATATGATAGCCATAATATAGGTTAGAAGTTAGTTAACAAAAGAAAAAAATGGGTCATGTATTTCATAAGAAATATCAAAATATACAAATGATAAGATTTATTGATTTTATTTCTATTTTGCTCATAGACATATAATTTCGTGTATTTGGATATTTATTTTTGGCTAATGAGCCAAGAACATACCAACAATAGGCACAATCATTTTATACACTTTAAATAGGTATTTATGATTTTATTATTTTAATATTAATACAATTCAATATATTTGTAGAAATTATTTAATTGGTTATGTGTCTTCTACATTTTGACCGCTAATAATAATATTTTTTAAATATAATTATTTTATTCTTCAATAGACATTTTTGTAATTAGTTGTTTCTCAAATTGTTTAGATTTCTTTTATACACATTTTAATTCAATTTATTTATTAACATTTTCTTTTTCTTTAAGTAACATAAACAAAATATAAAGCTTCATAATTGGATATAATTTTTTAAAATATAATTGAATTCATAAATATTATAAAACATACATAAACTACAAGTGTACTATGTTCGATTCTATTTGACGATGCAATATTATTAGCATAGTAATGAATTATTGCATATTAATATTAATAATATATTTATACAATAAAAAAATAATATCACATCATATAAACATAATATAAACATAATATAAATTTTATTTATATAATAAAAATAATATTTTTTTTGATTCGTAAGATAAAGTTTTATATTAATATCAAAAAAATATTACAGATTGTCCACCATTGCAGGCTATGCCAAACACCACCCAACTAGCCAAAATGTCCAAGTAATGACCACACAGGGTCAAATATCATAGGGGTTACAAAATGTGGGAAACCATATACCAAAATTCCCATCGACCCTAGACTAAAGCCTAAAATTAACTATAAACCATGCCTAAAATTCACAATTAATAGTATTTAATTACCAATACTAGTGTAACCCAGAAAGCCATTAACATCAACGAATGCACGAAAATCCTTAAGCCCACAGGGGCTGAAGGAGTGGGGGAGGTTGAAAACTTGTAGCAGACAGTCTGCACCTACCACCGTGACTTGTTTGTGTTCTACTAGAGCCATCCCCTTCAGGTCAAAGATGAAGGCATAGTATTTCACCACTTCGCATAGAAGAGCCACTTCACTAGAGCCTCAACGTCCTTCTTTTCCATCCTAATCTCCAAGAAAACGACCAAGAATCTGGAGGTGATATGGGTGCCTACCCGCTTGGTTTCACAATTCCTGATGAAACCTTTTCCCAGAATCATTTTCACCACAACCAGAATAAGCAGATCATATTTCTTTAGTAACTGCTTAAGATGTTGGTCTAAAACCACACCACAAAATGCCATTTCCCAGACTGAGCTATCTAATTGGATAGGAGTGTCTGCACTAATATTTCTCAATGTCTCTGTAGACATCTTGACAACAAATTTGGATCATTCTCCCATTGTAGTCGCAACCTCAAACCCTCGCTAACGTCTCATAGGAGCTCAAAGGATTGTCGTGTGGAGAGCGTATCACTCTTCCATCTTGTTATTAAACTGCAATGGAGGTAGGGTCATATCATGAAATGATGAAAATGATAGGTGTTAATGCCCACCGTGCCAAGAGCCAGCCCGTCCAACTCATGAAATCATCACCTTGCACAAATTTAGTCCTTTCCCCGAGTTCGAAGGACAGTAATGAGGTGGCGACACAATCCTCCAAATTGTGGGCTTTGTAAAATTCCTTAAACCCTCATCATTATATTGCCAAAGTTATTGATGCAACTACCATCCACCCTAGCACCACTACGTCATCCTGTATGTCAACGACTTGAGTTAGTTGGCAGTGTCCTCTGAGCCCACCTATAATAAAATTAATATTAATATTAATAAATTATATTTATTTACATATCATATAGATGTTATTTCAATAATATAATGAAAATTTATTATAACTTTCGCTATTTGAACTTGTAATTAAATTATTAAATTATTATATATTTTTAAAACATAATTTTAGAATAATAATTATAATATAATATAAATTTTAATAAATTATTTTCAAATTAAATAGTTAGGTATTCATATAAGAAAAATAGAAATATTTATGCAAAAATAAAATCATATCACATAAACATAATATAAATATAATATACGTTTTATTATTTGATTTGTGCATAAATCTTCACAACAATCCATATGCTCAACAAAGATATATTTTAGCATTATTTATATAGATTATAAAATAAGATAGATAAGCTAGTTTATACTAAAATGTCTTAATAATTTAAGTGTACTTTCAAATGAATAACCGTCATTAAAAAAATCCGAAGAGAGGGACTAGTAGTCATATAGACTAACTTTGCAATTATGTATGCTATTATATGGAATTGTATAGACTTGCACTTTTTAGAAATGTGATACAACCTCTTATTTACTTACAATTAAACTTTGGAAGTGTGACTCATCACACAACTCGCCACATCAACATGATATTTAAGAAGTATTCTTAAAATAAAATTCTAAAGATTTAACAAAAATATATTATAAAATCTTTAATAATTGAACACCAAAATCATTTATTATTAGAACATAATTTTTAAATTTAAAATATAACTTATATTCAATTCTAAATAATAAAAATATTCCACATACTTTTATATTTCATAATAAAATAGAAGACATTTATTCTAATTATAAGACAAACATGTAATAGAATTAAAAAATGACACTTTAAACTTTAGAATCAAATGGTCGATAAAATTATCAACAATAATTCATTTGTTAAGTTATTTAAAAAAGGTTGATAGCATGGATAAGCATCGCTGGTCCAAGATGGTTGTGGAGGAAGAATTAGAGCGTAGGAAAAAGACTTCGATGAAGTAAAACATCAAATGGATGAGCAAGTGACATTAATCTGCAAGATTACCCTAACACTAATGAAGAGATAAAAAAGTTAGTGTTAGAGAAATTCAAGATTGTCATGTGGACAAAGCAAATTGGTTGTAAAAAAGTGCACTATGTCAAAGAATTCAACCCCATGGAGGAACATGATGAAAACACTTATTTGAAGGTTGTAGGTAAGGGTAAAGCTAAAATTTTAATTACCCAATTGAGAATCGACTCTCATCATCTTTGATGTGAGACAGGCAAATGGACAGTCCCTAAGGAGGAATGGGATGAAATAATTTGTATTTTCTACAACAAAGGGGTGGTTGAAACTGAATGACACTTCATCTTTGATTGTGCGACATATGAGGATATTCGTATTCAGTTAGAAAACATTTTGAAGGAGGGCAGTTTGAATGGGCTTTTTGAGGAGACAAGACTCCACAAAACAACAAGTTTCTTGGTCAAGATACACAATAGAAGAAGTGACATCAAAAGGAATATGAAAATGTGTCAATGTTGTGTTCCTTGCTCCCTTAGACCACTTGATCTTATGAACACCATTAAAATTCTTCATTCATTCAAATCCCTCTAAATTTAAGTCCACCCAAAAAAAACTTAAAAAAAAAAACAAACCAACCCAAACTTTCGATATCGACGGAAGTAAGACACGTAAACTAAAATAAACACGACCACGAGATTAGAACGATAGTTCAAGAAGGCATATGGAATAGTGAGCCCCAATTTTAAACGATCCATCTCTGGATATAGATACGTTTATGCATTTGTAGCAAGTAGGGGGAAGTAGCGGTCCACATCGTGGCACAGATTCCACCGTTATCCGAACACGAGGCCTACGTAAAAGGAGTGCCCTCCTTGTAAAACACAGTAGACATAGCTTTTGTGGGTATGGAGAAGGGAATTGCATTGAATGCGGCGAGGAGCTCACCCGCGCTTTCCTTCTGCAAATGCCCCAAACTAAAATTAGCATCACAGGATGCCAACTTCTTCAGGGGATCGCAAGTAATGGGAGTAGGGAAAAGAGTGAATATGAAAGAAGGGAGCAATGGCTGGAGCAAGTACAAGGTGGTGGAGGCGATGGGGAAGGGAAAGAGGGGTATGGGAATGGGAACAGGGAGGATGTACCAAAGACCCGCCGCACCTATCATTCCTAAAGCCCCCGATGACAATCCCAGATTCCTTATTTTCGTCCGAACAATCAAAGTAAATGCCCAATCTTCCTCTTGCATTCCTCTTCTGCCCACGAAATTCTGCTTCTTCTTCTCATCTTAAATTGTTCTTACCAGGTTCCCAGATGGTATCCTCTCAGCATTATTACAGGGGGCACTACAGCAAAGATCATGGTTGCAGCCAAGGATACTTTCATTGGTAAATACATATATGAGAGCACACTCACCCGAAATATTGGTGCAGTTGTCTACAAAGTAAGCTTTCCAATCTCATCCTTTCAAACTCATTTTCTTTCGCTTCTCTTGCAATTATCTATCGTTTCAATTCATTAGTACCCACCTTATGTTTCCTCCTTTTTCTTTTGGAGTTGTGGTTGGTACAATGGTGCAGGAATTTCACAGAATATCTAACATAGACTAGGCACATTAAAGTAAGCCAAAATACAATACACCTAAACCCACTTGAGTTTTCTAGTTAGAATTCATTTATCATATGTAAAACTACACTTCTGTGACATCTATCCTTTTCGATAAGAAACACATCCATAAATGGAAGTTTACCTTAACCCACTCTTTTTTGTTTTCTCACACACAATCAGACAGCATTAATGCTAACGATAATTTAGTCTCATAATTACAAATGTTAATATCTAAGTATTGCATTTAGTTAAAACATTACTTTTTTGATCCTAAGTGTGGGGATTGATAGCAGCCCCCACGGCTATCGGAGCACAAGCAGTGGGCTGATCCCTGGGCACATGAACATACTTTTCCCATGCTTACTAAGCCCGGTGATTCCTCGGGGGATTTGAACCTGGATCTTCATTGTGGCAATGCGCTGTTTTAACCACTCAGTCATGCCCAGTAGACATCTTAGTTAAACATTATTACTAGCACAGCGACTCTTTTACAATGATAGGATGAGATATGGGAGGCCAAGATTGAGTCTAATAATGCCCACCAGACAGATCCAAAGGATTTTTTTTTCTTTTTTTTTATCAAATTCATTGCTTGGAATTTGTTGGAAGTTTGAATTTAAATGAAGTTTAAATATGTTATGTTCACATTGATGAAAATAGGTGAATGGGAATAGAAATTTGCAAGCCAAGCAGAAGAGGGAATAGCCTAGAAAACCATCCAAACAAAGGATGTAAAGCAAGCTCAAGTACCAAAACTGTTAAGAGTCTACTTTTCATTATCTTTTCTCTATTATAAGTTGCTTTATAGAACTTGCAATTTCCTAAAAGATTTTTCTCAAAAAGTGGTCAAATTCATTGCTTGGAATTTGTTGAAAATTTGAATTTAAATGAAATTTAATTATTTTATGTTCACATTGAACAAAAATAGGTGAATGGAAATAGAAATTTGCAAGTGAAGCAGAAGAGGGGAGAGCCTAGAAAACCATCCACAACAAAGGATGTAAAGCAAGCTCAAGTCTCAAAACTGTTAAGAGTCTACTTTTCATTATCTTTTCTCTATTATAACTTGTCTTATAGAACTTGTAATTTCCTATAGTATTTTTTTTATAAAAGTAAAGTATTAGTAATCAAGAATTCATGGTACAAAGACGAGAAACAGAACCAAAGGGAGAAGGCTCCCGAGCAGAACAGCAAATCTTCCGCAATGGAGGGGATCCAGATCAGAGAGTGTACAAGCAAAAGCAACATGCTAATCATTACATTCACAGGGTTCAAAGAGCTGCTATTTCTATATCTTGTTATACACGCTAAAGATGGAAGCAAAAGAATGCCTTCATTGGCCTTTCCATCCGGGAGATAGTTGGTTTTCTAGGAATGTGCTGCCAATTAATCGGATCAATTTTTTTTTAAAATCATAGTAACTTGATTCAGCAACAGTCTGAGCTGAATAGATTTGACTGCCTGGTAACCAGAAAAAAACTGAATTAGCAGCTTAGAGTCTCTGCATGCCAAAATAATTTTGAGTTTTTCTTTAGGTGCAAGAGTGAGACCAAACTTGCAACACATCAGCTCAGTGATAATGTTGGAGGCTTGCTCTAAATTCGTGCAAAAGTCTAAAATCTCTGAATATGGTCCTGATCATCAAACTCCACCAGCTGCTGTGATACTAGGATTAGACTTTGAAGCTCCATCTAAAAAGAGAGCTGGATAATTAAAGAGAAGATCAAGAGTAGCGCTGCTAGAAAAAGAAGTGTTGATGAATTTGGAAAGGTTCTTCTTTTTGAGAAGATGAAACTCAGCTCTAGAGAGTGTATTTTGATTTTGTTTGGATTTGAAGCAAGCTCTGGCATTTTCTATAACAGTTTTGTGAATCTTTTGTATCAAATCATTCCATTGAGTAGCTTTACTCAAAATATTATGCTATTCCTGTCCATCCAAATATATCACATGGAGAAAAAATGAATTGAAGGCCATAATAATTTGATGAGGGTCCCATAGTAATGTTATCACTGAGAACTGCCCCAAATTTCCTGTTTTCCCAGTGAAGTTGTCATATGGATTGAATGTTTCCCCTTGTCATGTTGTTATCTAAAACCTTTTTTTTCCAATAAAATCCCCAAGATAGAGCCTTTTATAATTTCCAGCAAATTTACACTTGAATCAATTTTACATCAAAATGGATCCCCTATCTGCAGCAAATATCCATTGAAGACCCAAACTAGGAATTAAAAGAAAGACATTCATGTTTACCTAGTGCTGCGATTAAAAGACTAAGCATCTGAAAACCTGCCATGTAACTGAAAAGATCCTTGTTATGCATATGCTGATCATTTCTGAAACTTCATATGTTAGAAGCAAACAAGAAGAACAAGAGCTACTGTGGTTAGCAAGAGTAAGCTACCAAATTTTCTTAAAGAGTTTGCTCCTAAATAAAAGGAAAACTAACCAAAATTATTCTCAAATTTAAGGACCTCAGTACCCTTCTTTATCAGTTAAGTGCCTTTCACATGTTTCTCCTTGTGCGTTTTGTAAAGGGGTTTTAACATTTAATGGGTTACCCATACTTCTTCCCAATTTTAGATTCATTTTGCTCATTTTAATAAGTTTAGCAAGCAGTCAACAGTTTTTATCATTCTTGCCCTTTTTCAAAGGGTTGTCAAATGAAAATGCTTGGAGGAAAACTGCTGTCTTCATTTTTAAATCTCTTTTTGCCCTCTTTGAATTGGATTCTGTATAAAATGACAGGCTCTTGTAGTCGGAGCAATGGAACCTTTGAAGGTGTCCACTTGGAGGGAAACTGCTATCATCTTTTTTTTTCTAATATTTTGCCTTCACTGAATTAGATTTTCTAGAAGGTGAAGGATCTTGTAACTCTTCAAGCAACAGAAACTCTGAAGATGCCCTTAGAGGAGTCTTATCAGACTGCCGCCCCTTTTCTTTACTTGATTTCAGTGATTAGAAAACTAATCTTGTGTTGATTTTGACTCCAGCATTGGAGCTGGCACCTTAGAAACTTTCTTGGGGATCTTGTTGACCTCCTGAAAAGTATCTGGTGGTGCCTCCTGTATGGGAAATATGGTTCCTTTAGCATCCTTTCCATGCTTGATATCTGATATAGAGATTTCCAATCAAAATCCCTAATCTCAGGGATTGTTTAAAAACAATGCTGATCTTTGATTCATTTTTACCTTTTGAAAACTTTAATGATCAACATTGATCAACATCGTAGTCTGAAATTCTCAATCTTCTTCTGACTTTTATGAAACATCCTTTTTCTGACACACCAAGACTGGGTGGTCATATTTGCCAGGGTCTACATTTGAGTATTGCATTTTCATAACCTAATGCATGCTTCTAACAAATGAGCAAAGAATAAAGGATAGTTGCTTAGGTAACTCCTTCACAGAGGTCCAACTCGAGGTAAATTTTGCACAAGTTATTAATTCCTTTTATTTGGTCCATATAAAAAATAAAATTCACAGTTTTCAATTCCTTGCACGGGTTTGAATGTATTAACCTAGTTGGGATGGAAGAAACTGTAGGGTAGCTAAAATGAAAATCTTAAATAAGGGTTTCAAGAATCCCCTTTCCCATATTTTGAAACAAGGGTCACAATAACTATAGGACTATCATGATTGGAAATACTTTTGCAAAGCTCCATGCCATAATTTTTGACAGGTTGCTTTTAGAGGTGCTAGAGGATAGAAATTTAATGGCTAGGGGTTATGATAATTTCAAGAGGGATTTCGAGACTATTGACCATGTCTTCGCGCTTTGGGCTATCATTGAGGAGGCTTGTCATTGGTCATTTAAAGTCTTTTATTGCTTTGTGGACTTTAGGAATATGTTTGATTCCATTTTGTGGTATCTATTGTTCAAGAAACTGAGGGATATTGGTATTTGTGAGACCCTCATTGCAACAGTATTAGACATTTGTTGTGTGTTTTTGATATTTTGTACTCCTCTTGACCACTCTGATTTTGTCCAAAGTACTATTGGAGATGAACAAGGTTGCCCTCTCTCACCAACCCTCCTTGTTATCTACATTGATGAGTTGGTGATCTATCTTAGAAAAAATACCTATACTGATAACAATTGCTTGCTTCACCATGTTGTGATTGCTATTCTACTATTTGCTGATGACATGGTCCTCCTTTCTCATTCCCTTGATGGCTTATAGAGGCAGTTTGATGCACTTTCTGAGTTTTGTGATCTTCACTAGTATGTTGCCAGCCTTGATAAAACCAAGGTCATGGTATTCAACATCATCTAGGATGCTCTTTCTAGGTTTCATTTATTCTACAAAGGGGGCTCTATTGAGATAACCACTTTATACGTATTTAGGAGTTCAATTTACAAGTCCTCTTTTTCACTTGCTTGTTAGTCTTGTCTTTGCAAGGGGTGTGCCTTGTTTTTTGTTCTTGAGAACCAACATTTCTAGGTACATATCACAATATCCCTTCTAAGATGTAATTTTTGATGTAATGGTTAAGCCTACAACATTGTATGGTTCTAAGGATTGGGGCCCTAGCTTGGGTTCAAGTGGTTGGGGTTGGGTTAAATTGGTTTGGGTAATTATGCTTTAGCTTATTATCGTATGCAAACAAATGGTTCCTTATTGTATTAAACATGTGGAATTTGTTGTATGATCCCTTCATCTTGAGACTATCTTCAGACTCACTTAGGTTATACATAGCTTGAGATTCGCGGTTAGATCTGTTGTGTCTTGTGGGAGACACCCTTTTTTGGCTCTCTATTCCTTAGAGGAGATTGCCTCTTTGGCCCCCCCTAACATTGACATTGTTAGTTCTTTGAGTTTGCTTTTTCATCTAGTTTATTGGCCTTTCTTTGACCAACTCCCTTCTTGTAGGTTTTGTTAATGTGACCCCTATAATCTCCTAGGGAAAGAGGTGCTTAATCAATCTCTTAAAGAGGACATTTACCATTGGTACATCTAGGTCATTTGGACCTACCCTCTAACTCCTTTCAACCCCAAACTAGCTTTTTATGCTGAGCATTTCTCATAGGTGGTTGATGTTTGATCCACCAATTTTCAACATTATTGGTCTTATACTTTAAGGATTATTCTCGGCTAATTGTGGGTGTGTTTCCATTAGCTTCCTATTGAGATGGACCTCTACAATTTTGTAGAGTAAGAGATTATGTTGTGTCTATTTTCTTCAAGAGTTGGAATTAGAGAAGCACTTAATTTCCTAGTGTCTATTCTAGTATGAAATCCAAAATAGGTAATGTTGTTTATAAAAATATTCTAGTGGATCTCTACTTTATTTTGTTACCCTGATTAGAGTTGCTCGACCTTTTTCCATTGTGAGATCTCTAGTTTTAGGCATAGATAACTTTGTGCCGATTCCAAATCTACTAGATTGATCACATCTTTCTTTCAATTTCTCATTACTATTGGAGGCATTAAGTGCCCTTTAGATAACTATTGGTTCACATATGAATGGGTATAGATTGGTGAGGCATTGCTTTTCTTGTGATCTACTATGGTTGAGGTTTCATAGCACCTTGACACTCACTCTAGTGATTGTATTTCTATCTCATTGGTGTCAAGGACCCTCTATCACCTTTCTTCCATGGTACAGATTTGAGTAGTAGGTTCACGTTCCCAATTGTTTTCCCACTAGTAGTAGTTCTTCGAACCAAGGAGGGTTCTATGTTGCATCCTTAGAGAGGTGCTTAATCAATTGGTTTGGCAAACTAAGTGCAACTTCATTTGTTATTTTTTACTTATTTTCTGCTTGCATTTTTCCTCATCCTTCACTGCTTAACTTTTCATGTACTAAGTGCAATGTTTTATCCCTTTTACAAATGCTAATTATGACCACGATTTTATCTTGTTTTTTTTGGTTTGATTCACCTTTTTTTTATGGCATTGGCCATGAATAAGCATGCGTTTTATTTAGTTTTAGAATTGATTTCATGCTATTTGTGGTTCACTAAATTAGTTTCCTTGTTTGGCACGATTGCTAATTGGCATAGCCACTTCAAAATGGTGCTCTTCACTTATGCTTTTAGGGGTTCCCCTATGGTGCCTTCACATTGTCTACACAATTTGCCTTGCTCTTTCATGCTAGCGCGACCAAGGAAAAAGTGCAACTATCATATGATTTTCAAACCCATTCACTTCAATGCAATTTTAAGATGTTGTCGCCACTCTTGGCAGAGTTTTGGACTGGTTAAGTCACTATTAAAGTGCATATTAACTATTACTCCTCTTGACTTCACTTGTTGGGCAAACTTTCCACCTATCTTTGCCACGTCTGGTACCTTTTCCTTGTGGCATTGCCACATAAATTGTGTGCCCTTGTAATTCTTAGACTAGATTCCTTCCTTTGGTAAAGATTCACCATGTGATTGCCATTTGAAGGAGCTTTCATTGTCATCCACCATTCTTGTATTTGGATTTGAGTCTTTGTCATAGCATCTTTTTCTCTCAAATGTTGGAGCTATCATTTGCTAAAGGACTTCTTCACCTCTCTTTGACATGTTTCATCCTCAAACAATCCACAAGCATTGTTGTTTGAAAAAAAAGATCATGCATTGTTGACTTTACAGATTGACATTGCTTGCATGACAAAAATGACCTTGTAACCATCTACAAACTTGATTGACGGTGAATTTTCGTAAGGATACCAAAATTAGTATTAACAAGATGCTTTGTCATATTAAGATAATTGAATTGCCTAAGTTTGCATTATTTTTTTTTGACAACTCTATAAGCCAAATGAGGCCATTCAATGTGAGTCATTTAGTTGAGGAGATAGAGTCAATGCATGAGAACAATGTTGATTGTTCTAAAGAAGTAATATCATAAGACAACAATTTGCTAACAAAACTTATGGATTTTTTAAAGTATCTAGGGTTGTATCATGTAGGGTTTGATGTAAGACCAACAAAGGAACTTTTCAGATTCAAGCACTAGAATGCTAGGGTTTTAGAGTTTCGACTTTCTTTAGAGGTTGCCATGGTCACAACAGAGGAAGCTTCATTAGAATCACCTCCAAAGCTTTCTGTTGAAATTGTCTATGGCTAAAAATAGCATTGTTGTGTCATTGTTTACAAGGAAATAAGCATATTCTGAGAAGGGTAGTTTTGGATGACCTTCTAGAAGTGCTATTCGTAGTTTGTAGTAATCTTTACTAGGAGTTTAAGTGAAGTTCAGATTTAGCATCATTCAATTAAATTTTGTAATAAAGATTGCATTGCATGCGATTAGGCTATTCTTAGGGTAGAAGTTGTAGTTATCTGTTTTTATTATTTTTCATGCAATAGTTCATAAATAAGTACTATAGCCACTTAGTTTAGGGATTTAGAATCCAGTTTTTTCTTCGATCGGTAAATATTGGGTAGGGTTCAATCCCATTATATTAATGTATTAAATTTACAAAAACTAGAGTCAAGCTCTGTATGAAGAGATTACAAAAAACTATCATAGATGAGTATGCCACAATCAATACCAAGGAAACAAGACAAAAAACCCCAAAATCATGCCCAAGATACAATGCCAAATGAAAACCCCAAGTAAACCATGAAGGAATTGGAAGAGGCCCTTGGGCACATTGCCACCATCCTTAGAATAAACTATTACCACTCCCTTGACTAGTAAATTAATAAAACATCTTTTACTATTCTTGAAATAGAGTTAGTATTATACCAATAGGACTAAAAATATATACTCTTGCATACCAACAAGAATAAACAAATGTTTCTCATAGTTAGAAGATCTCTAGAGTTCCTTTGCTACCAAATTCAAGCACAACTAGTGGTTTTATATTTTTCTTGTGGATCAAGGTCTTTATAGTAGCTTGTACTTTCACCATATTATTTGGTCACACCACCTATGTTGCAATCTTCAAGGGAGAGTAGAGTGCCATGAAATTTACCATGGGAAGGAAGAGATCACTGCCATAAGATAGGTGGAGGGTCATCCTTCCCATCCTTGTCAACTAGGGTGTGGAATCTATTAACAAGATCTTGGTGGAACACCATTGGAACAATAGTGTTGGTGTGATGGTGGCTAGCCACCATCTCTACCAAGTCTAGCGTTGGCTCTAGGTTTCCCCTATAATCTAGTTTGATGAAGCTCATTGTGAGTGACTTGACCACTACCTTGTCTTGAATGAAGGATTGAAACTTCATTACAAATTTGGCTACTATCTCAATATATGCTTGGGACCTCTCATCCCCTTGGACAAATAACTCACCTAGAATGATGATGCAGGAGCATCGGGTTAATCTCTTAATTTTATTGTTTCATTTTATTTCTTTCTTATTTGGGGAAATGTAGATCCTATCGCCACAAGGGCGGGAAGTTTAATAAAACGATATGATTGCCTTCGACAAAAGGAAATGAATAATTAGAGACTAGTGTGCAGTTAAAAGAATCAGTTACGAATAATCAGAAGGGGAAGAGTTGGTTAGGTGAGAAGAAGACGAATCGGATGATAGCTGGAGAAGTCAAACAACGATGAAGAGGAAACAATTTCAAGAGCAGTTGGAATTTAGTTCAGAATGATGAAAAAGTATGGATAGGAAAATATTGTGGAGGGGCATCGCATGGGAGATGCAATTGATCGGTGGAGAAGAGTGAAGGCCGATCGTAGAAGGCCATCTTCAGAAATAGAGGTCAATTACACAGGAGGTCGAATGAAAGTGGAGCGAAAGAGTATTGAACAGGGTCGTGTAGAGAGTATTCAGGAAAGGAGAAGTGGAGAGAGATGGTTCGAAGAATGAAAAGAATGTTGAACAGTGAATGAGTAGAGGACAAGGAATATTGAGGATGAGAACAAAGAATGTAGAACTGAGCATAAAGCGAGGGAAACCATCGATAGGGGAAGATTGATAGGTAGAAGAGTTAGTGAGTTAATAGAAGAGAGTGATTAGTTATCCATTGTTGGCCCAACTGATCCGGGCAATGAATGAAATCGAAGATTTGTAATTTTTTACTTTCATAATATAGAAGGGCCATGTTGATCTGTATTGTCGATCTGTGATATGTAAATGCTGGTTACTGTTAGATTCCTATCACATATTGAAACTGTGATTGAATTCCTGAACTTCCTATCATTTTTGTTACTGTGTTATTCTTAATAATTCCTGTCATGATTTTGTCAATAAGATGTAGAAGTCTATTTGGGTGCTTGAAGGAAGAAGCGTGATACTCAGTTTGATAAGCAAATCGGTATTAGATTAGATAGGTGTGGAAGCGTGTCATCAATTTGGTATCAGAGCGAGAAAGATCTGGGAGAGCTCTAAAAGGTTTTAGAAGAAGGCGTTGAGTGTTAAAAGGTGTGATGAAGAAGTTAGTTATGTCCATTGATTCTTGGACAAATATGTGTGTTGCAAGGTGACAAGTTAATGAAAGAACTTGGGTGCCAAAAGACTGGCAAAGGACAAGAAAAGGGAAGCCTTAGGTGAGGTATCATGCATACAAAAAAGAGGAAAGGTTAGAAGATGCAGTAGTATACTAAGAAGGAAAGCCTCAAGAAGAAAGGCAATATGAAGAAACAAGATTCAAAGTTTGAAAGAGAAATGGCAGAGTTACGAAGAGACTTAGAGAGATGTAAGTTATTGGTAAAGCAATGGCTTGAAGAAAGGAGCCAAGAAAATTCCAATGAGAAAGAAAGTGAAGTGGCTTGTGATGATGATTGTGAAGGAAAGAAGAAGACAAGGTGTGGCAGCCTTGAAAACGGAGGATAAAAGAAATTGGGACAGCGAGAAGTTGCTAAGTGAGCAACATGTACAGGAAGTGATGAAGGAAGTTCTCATTGTAGAGGACATGCAGAAAGCAGCCCTTGAGGAAGAAAGTAAAGAAGAGAGGAGAGCGTCCAGGAAAGAGGCACTCATGGAGACATTGTGGTCTCTTGTTTTGGTTACTAATGTTGTGCTGGAGAATGTGTATGCAAGTATGAAGAGCCTTATAAGGAAGGTCAAGAATAATACCTTGGAGTTGACTAGAGGAAGGACAAGTAGAGCACCTGTGGACAGTAATGAAGGTGAGAATGAAAGTAGACTAGTTGCAACAGTATGGCAAGAAGAGTTTGCAGCAGAGAAACATTGCAAAGATTCTGAGTATAAAAATGACGATGGTGCTGAAGATTTCCGGTTTGATAATGAAGATGAGGAAGAAACCCCAGAGTTTCGGGATGCTTTCGAAGATGTTGTAGTTGTAGGAAAAGTTGCCTACGAAGAGGAAAAGCTGGAAAACAATGAAGCGAATGGTGGCAACAATTTGGGACAGCAGGTAAAAGGAAGTCATAATGCTGATTTTGGTTATGTAAGTGGAAATAAAAATGTTGTTTTTAATCATATACGTAGAAGTAAGGATGAGGATAAGAAAGTTTATGAGGAGAGAAGGAAATTGGTGAATCATGGGTATATAGCACCAAGTTGGCAGAATAAATCAGTTGTTAAGGGACAGCAAAGAAGGTGTAAAGAAGAAGGTACTTATAATGGAGTTTATGACAGCAAGCAAGTACCAAGCGTAAAAGGTATGACAAAATCCAAGTGGAGACAAGAAGATAAGGTAAGTTGGCAAGTAAGGAAGTATGGACGAGATGATTTAAAGCAAAGTTTAGTCTATGACTCAGAAAGAACAAGTGCATCAATAAGAAGACATCAGCCCAAAAATCTGGAAAATAAAGTATGGAAGGTTAAGTGTAGGAAAGTAGAAAAGAAAAGTGAAGTTGCAGGATATGATGATGGGAAAACCTTTCAAAAGAATGGAGGACATGAAGAAAAGACTGAGATTAAGAATGAAAAGTTCATGTTGCAATAGAATAGCCAAAGCCAACAAGTTGAAAGCCATGAAGTAGAGCTCAAGAAATCGGAAGAAGCAATAGCACTTCATGAAGAGGTCATGCCCGTAGAAGTTGAAGCAAAGGAAAAGAAGGCTGAAATGATTGTAGGGGCAGATTGGAAGAATCTTGAGGAGAACACATGTAAGGTACAAGGTAAGCAAGCTGACTTAAATAATAAGGTTGTTGGCGTTTCAATTAGCACCTCTGGAGTGCTTATTGGAAACAAACAACAATTGCAAGTTTTATAGTACTGCTCTTCAAATTATAGAGAGGAAGATCTCTCTTTGTTGATGTTCTACGTAAAAAAGGGTACTAAGGTTCCTATCTTTTTTACTCAGCGGCAGTACACAAGGGTGCATAAACACAATGCGCCGTAGCTAAGCTTTTTCTCTGGTTTCCACAGATCTTAACTACGACTAAACTAGCTTCTAAACTATCCTATCTCCCCAAGATTAACAGAGCATGAGGGCATAGGAGCGAAATGGATGGGTTGGGTTACTTGAATCCGCCGTCTCTTTAGAATATGGCCGAGGCTCTGAACTCTCAGATATATGTTGGGATAAGGTTTTATGCAAGTAAATACTCTTTACAGTAGGTTGAATCTGAGACTTGCCAAGGAGGAGGAACCCCTGTCCGAGGTATAGGTTGGGAAACAACTTACTGGAAACAACTAAGTACGAAGATTTGGGTATAAGGATTGCTAAGGAGGAGGAACCCCTATTTGAAGTATAAGCTGAAATCCGGATCTTTAAACAACATCAAACGATAGCAATCGATGACAAAACATCCAAGGAGGAACCCCTGTCCAAGGAGGAGATTGAAACAATAAACTATTTAGAACAAAACGTTGAATCAACTTAAATCTTAGATCAAATATGCATGCGCCATCTGACTTTCTTCTTCAAGCTTTTCCAAAGAATTACAAAGATTGGGACAGCAAAGGCACGAAATCATGCACAATTACAATCAACCAATAAACTCTCATCCAAGAGTGAACAAATACAAACATGCAAACTCTGGCAACAATGATGCAACAATTTTGCGTAGTAAATAAAGGTTAAACAAATAATGAGCCCAAGGCTCTTATTTATAGAAACTCAAAGGAGTAGGCAACCCTAAAATCTCCTTGAGTTAACAATCAGTTCTTGCCAATCAGCAAGATTTATTCCTGTGTCTAAATGTAGGTGAGCAAGCAGTTAATTGAAAATCTACTTCAGTTAACTGAAACTAAACAAAAGTCAAACTGGAAGTCTACCTCAATTGACTGAAACCTAACTAAGAGTGAACTTAAATTACAAATGTGCCTCCAAAATAGACATCCACCTTTTATGGAGATCTAAGATCCACAAATCGTGGGAGTCAAATTAGACATCCTTGATTAGTGGGATCTGACATGCATGATCTGTGGGACCTGGAGTTAACTTGGAATGAGGCATCAAGTTAACTCTTGTCACCATTAATGATATTCTGGAGGGTAGGACGTCCCAACTGAGTGTTTTACACCTCATCAATTCTAGTCAACAATTCTCCCAACTAGTCATTGACTTCTTTATACGGAGATCGTCACATGCCACAACTGTTAGCTTACCGCTTGTCAGCAACTTGATGTATGTATCTCCTTCATTCTGCTTCCCTTAGGAGGGTTAATCCTCGACTTTCTATCTGTGTTTCCATTTTGACGTGAAAGGTAGTGTAGTATTAACCGGTGGCGGCTTTGTATTGTGAATGACTATCTTCCGCATTCTTTTGCAGCTTTATGTTTTTGACGTTTTCCTTGACCTTTCTTGATGGAAGAGTATTGTATGATGAAACCACGAAGTTTGATGATGAAACCGCGAAGTTTGATTGCCAACACTCCAATCGTGAGAAACGCACATGAACTCGTTGCATACGCAAAATTCCAATGGTTACAATTGTAACACTCGACTTGTTCTACAATTAAAAAATAAATGATCCAACTACGAGATTCAGCCGGAATTTAACTAACTTGCTTTCATGCTAGGCTTCCTTGCAACTTGAACGGAAAGAAAAACAATTTTTAAATAATAACATCATATTCAATTTCACAACTAACTCTTAAATTTTCAGTTTCAGCTGAAAGGAAACAACTAACTGATTTCAACTAACTTGTAACACATAGAACATTAACTATCTCTCAGACTTTCCTTTTCAATGGAAAGAACAAACAACTGTCTAAAAATTTAATTGGAGGTTTGCACATAAATCAATTAACTAAAAGGAAATATCATTTATTGCAGCATTGATATTAAAATTTAAATAAGCGAAGGCATGTACCTGGAATTTTCGAGAGAGAAAAGAATACAATAAGAGATCATCCTTATGTTGAATTGCTTGAACAACTTTGTCTTTGGGAGAAAGAAAAACATCATCAGGGGCTTTACCGCCCAACCAAGACCTACTGGTCTCCCGAGTTTCTTCAATTGAAGAACCCGACCCTTCACGTTGGTAATCAACAAGGATCAAATTATCATCATGCCCTTCTGAGCCTGGTGTCGTGAACCTATACCCCTGGTCGACCCCTCCTCTGTAGGTACCTCCTAACCAGAAGGATCATTCTGACCAAAAGTATATCTAGTTCATGATAGCCGACCAATGCCTAACTGGCATCATACCTTGGCCAAGGATTTTTTTTACATTATTGGCACTCTATGCCGTTAGCACTCTCACCCTTGCTCGACATTTAATATTTTTATTTCTTTTACTTAATTTACTTTATATTTTCAAAGATTCATCATGCAACATGAGTTACCAACTAGGAAAAGTTATTTCATATTCATAGAGATGAGAAAGGGTTTAAAAGGCTCAGACCAAAATTTTCTTTCAGGAAAACATAAGCAAATTCTTTCCTGCATCAAGGGAGAAACACTTAGCTATTCTCAGCTCAAGTTATTCTCAGTTCCAGGTCTAATTCACAATGACAGATTTGTTTACCATTTTCACTTATTTCGAGGTTAAATCTCAACCATAGGATTTATAATACTATAATTTGGATTGGAATCATTTTCTTATTTTAAGATCAAGTTGTTTCTTAACCTTTAAGAGAGACCAGATTCTTATCATTCCTCTTCTTGAAAAAAAACAATCTGCTTAATCAGACTTAGATAGAGGAATAGAAAAAGACTGGTTTGAGAGAGAGAATTCTTTAGATCTTAAGCATTGATAAGACATGTAAGGACTCGGGTGGAGATAGAAGTTGCACTGCTCCAATATAGTTGTTAAGAGAGCAAAGTGAAGGAAAGCTTATGGCTTACTCTATGACTGAAAAGATCTCAGAGCATTTTAAGAGAAAGATTGTACAAGCATACGAGTTCAGGGATCATTTTACAAGAATGCTTCGATACAAGATGAATAAGTAATCAGATTCATAAACTAATGTGAGTAAGGACCCTTGGATTAATTTAGAGAAAGAGCAATTAAACGATTCCAAAGTATTTTCCTCATGACGAGAACCAATAAATTTGTTTTCAACACATGAAATATCAGCACGACCAAGATTATTACAAGACTAAGTAATTAACAAATTTTAAAGTTCCCATATGTGCCTGGTATAGTCGGAATTAGCTTAATAAAGCCCGCACTCCTTCTAGAACGGAAATACTAACTCATAGTCCCGACTCCTCCACACTTGCACGTTGCTAGACAAGCAATTGAGACCCACTGAAATGAGCCCGACGGTGAAGAAGAATCATCGCAGTGAATTGCAATAAGAATGCTACAGAGTAAAGGCGGAGAATGAACGGGGAACTATCAAGAAGGTAGCCAACTGATAAAGATTGAGTGAATGAAGAATGAGATGATATGACGAATTAAGTGCGGAAAGGCAGAATGAGGTTCCTCCGATGAGTGATTCTCAGTCTTAGACGAATGCCAGCCGATTGTGAAGAAAGCTGATAAAGAATTAAGAAAGTAGAAGCCTTTCCGAGAGGGAGAGCCAACTATTGATAAAGGAATCCTTTTGAAATCCCAAACAAGACTCCCATATCAAGTGATTGCATGCCTACCTCCTGGCTGATACAACAGAATGGAAAAACTTGAACTAAGGTAGCGGTGGAATTCAAGAATGAAGATGGAAGACTCAACAAGTGATTGTCGATACCGCCAGATTGGAAAATGAGAGGCTCGACAAGATATGAGAGAAGCAATAAGGAACTAAGACCCGATGATAATCGTCTCTGGAAAGATTGACAAAGATTGACAATAAAAGTCAATGGTGTTTTCCGAGAAGATGAGCCAAAGCAGAGTAGTAGCGGTGAGAAGAAGAAGAAGAAGAAGTGAATGAAAAGAAAACCTCCAGATTAAAAGCGAATGCCACCAAGAAACCTCCGCTCCAAGATTTCAAGAACCCCTCAGATTCTTGGCTTCCAACATGGCCGTTTCTCCTAGAGCTCGAAGAAAGATGACGCGAAGACTAACGTCGATGACACACAACATTTTATTAATTCAATTTCGATATACTTTCATATTTAGTTCGATAGCATTGGTTTAATAACTTCTAATGTTAATTTAATATTTTATAACCTTTGCAATTTCCTAAAATATAATTAAGAATTGATTCACTCAACTCCAAATGGAGACTATTAATTAATAATTTAAATTAACTTATTTAGCAATAATTATTATATTAAATTACTTATGGCCAAGGTCATGACGTCAACACAACCGTCTTGCACTGACTCAAGGTTTGATGATAAAGTTGATCCATTGTTAAACATGTCCTCTCCCTGATGATATTTCCCTTTCTCTCGTGGTGTCGACGATCCTGCATCCACGAACGAGAATTATGGTTAGATTGTTCTCAACGTATAATCTCATGAACACATTCATTTTCACATGAATAGGAAAAACCACTCGCATATATAAGAAAATCATTCTCATTTGAAATTACGACATAAAAACAATTATTCTTTCCACAATTTCACATTCTCATGAAAAGCAGTTACTTGCAACTAACTTTGCATCCGAAAATACATAACCAAATTCATAGTCTCAATGTAAGGGATGTAACAACAATCCTCTAAATTGGCTTGGGAAGGCTATCAGATATACGAGGTGAAACCATTATGGAACTTGTGGACTTGTGTCTATGCTTGTCAATCTGTCCAAATTGACCTCTGGGTGCCCCCGACGGAGGTCGGTGTCAGTCGTTTTCAGAAAATCATGGAGTAAGACCATTTTGACCTTGTATTCATCTTGGGAGAACTGCATTCTGAAAACCTTGAAGATTGACTGTGCACACGATGCTGTTTGGACAACTTTTTCTGGAACTACTAAAAATAGCTTTGTCGAGGCAACTTTTTACGAGAATTATGAGACGTGGGTTTTGTTGAGAATGATTTTCTAAACAAACTCAAATCGTCAGAAATTCGAAAAAATGAGTTTTTCTATGACATGCAAGAGCCCTTTCGTGGCAGAGGCAAGGAGGCACCAAAAAATGTTTTTTCTCGGAAAAATCAAACACATGGGTTTTGTTCGTGCTTCAAAGCTAAACAAACCCAATTTTGTCTGTTTTTCAAATTTGTGACTTATTTCGGAAACCCTAAAAAATAGGGGCAGTAGGGCTACTTTTTCTGGAAAAATCTAACATGTGGGTTTTGTTGAAAAAGTAGTGTTGATCATACCTAGTTGGCAAGATCTGTGATTATTTGTTGTCTTCTTGGACATGCAAGAAGATCTAAGACAAGGAAAGATGAAAATTAAGTTACCGGGTTCAGCCCTGGGAGGCTTGGGTTCAATTCGGGTTTGGAATTCGGGTCCGATTCACCCAAATTCGACTAGGGTTTGAAAAACCAACTGTGGGTTCGAATCGAGTTCGGAACCCGGACTGTGGGTCCGTGCCCAGGCAGACCCAGTTCGAACCCGAGTAGAATTTCGTGCCTAGGCAAACGTAAAAGCGCCTTTTTGCAATTTTTTAATATTTTTTCAGTCCTTGTTGACATTTAAATAGTTTTTTATTCCTTCTAACCCTAATATGTGCCTCTAAAACATGAAATAGGTAAAGAGATAGTGTTTTCAATGGGCTGGCTTGTAAAATAACTATTCTAGTTTAGTGTTTTGAACCAGGCATAGACATTTATAATTTTATTTCATCCTTAAATTTTGCATGGGACCACCCATGCCGCTCACATGTCAACAAAAAATCCAATTATACAGTCACATGGCATTAATGTTTTATTCATTTTTGCTTACAAAACAATTTGGCTGTGCGATTTTGATCTCTTTTGTTTTTCTCCATATTTAGCTTCAAATAGTTGGAAAATAACGCCTTTGCCTCTAAAGTTTTATGTTCTTGATGGAATTTGGTCAGCTTGTGTAGAGCTCTTTTTTCAAAGAATTATATTTTCTAAGATTAGATCCAGATATGGATTCTTGTTAGGTTGATTGCATGTCTTGGATTTTTGAGTATAAAGTGGTGGTGTATTTTTCATTTTTGCTATGTTATTTGACTATTAATATAGTGGTATATTCTGAACTTAATTACTGCTGCAAATATGTATTATTTCTGATTTTTATATGTTTTTGTATTACCGAACCCAAATCCTAAAAAAAAAATTCCCAAACCGGCGAACCAGGTTCGCCAACCCAAACCTGAACCCAAAACCGAACCGGTAACTTAGGATGAAAAAGACAAGAAGAAGATTGGAAGTTGTCAGTTGTCTTTTTGGAAGAATTATGCCCTTTGATGCAACCTTTGATAAATAGTTCCTCTGTGCAACAGATCTTCAAAAATATGGACGGTGAAAACCCCTTTGTCAGATCTTCAAAAAGTTGGAGAAGAAAAATATATGTTCTTGAGCTCCTCAACTTGCAAACAAATAATAAAGAATGGATGCCTAGATGCTTTGATATGTCAATTTGGAGTTGCAAGCATCAATTGGGCTTCCTTAACCTGATTTACCCTGATCTGGAGTTCCAGGGAGTGATTTCCACCTAAGTCACTAGGTTCGAATTCGAATTCGAGTTCGGCAACATTGAAATTCGGATGAAATTTGACAAGAAAAAAATTCGAAAAGTAAAAAATTCGAATTAAATTCGCCTTATGTAAATTTATTTTAGAGTCAATATAATTTATTTTAGAATTTATATTTTATATAATATTATAATATAATATTATAATATAATATAATATAATATTATAATATAATATTATAATATAATATAATATAATATAATATTATAATATAATATTATAATATAATATAATATAATATAATTTTTTTTTTTTTTTGTTGGTTAAAACACTGCAGAGGGGCAGTACCCTATATTAATTCGAAGATCAAATTACAGGATTACAGTTTGTGGCCAAGGTCCACTGAGGCCAATTGGAAAATGGCCTAATGACTAGATTGATACAACATTCTAGGCCCTAGATACAAATATAATATAATATAATATTATAATATTATATTATTATATAATATAAATATTATAAAAATTTATTTTATAGTTTATATTTTATAATATAAAACAAAACTGTATTATATTATAAAATATAAACTTTAAAATAGATTATATTAAAAACTCAATAAAATAAATTGTATTAAAAAATTATTTTATTATATTAAAAAACTTTTATATAGACTATAAATTAAATAATATTAAAAAACTAAAATATTAAAAATCAATATATTTACTACATTTTAATATATAAATAATAAACCTATTTCGAATCTTTAAAAAACCCTTAAAAAAATTAAAAAAGAAAATGCAGAGACAGCCTACAGGAAGCAATGACGGGTCGCGTGAGGGGGGTGTGAGATCAGAAAATTGCATGAGTCTTTGCAGGGGTTGCTTGAGGCCGTGAGAAGAGTGCGTGAATCACCAACTCGTGGCGCCAGAATCTCTCAAGAAATGCAATGAATCTGATGGTTGCTGAAGAAAAATAAACTTGCAAATGAAACGAGTCTGATGGCAGCCGACAAAAAATAAACTCAGAAAAGCAACGAATCTGATGGCGGCCGAATAAAAACAAACTCAGACATGAAACTAGGCGAACTAAGGCAAACTTTAACGAATTTAAAGATAAAATTTGAGATTCGCCTAAATTCGAACTTGAAGCTTCAGATTCGGCGAATACGGTGACTTAGATTTCCACCAATTGGGGGCCATTTTAGACATGAAAAGGTTGTCTAAATAGACAACTTTAGCCAATTGAGACTCCCTTTGACTTTAGGCGTCCCTTTGAGGAGTTGAACACTTTTTTCACTATTTTTCATGGTGAAGTGCCTTTGTTTGATCCTCAATCCCGATTGTTTGATTGATCATGAAGTGTCACTGATGGATCCATTGCCAAGTTGAGTCAACTCTGAAGAAGTGTGCCTGAGAGCTGCCAAGGCAAAAACCTGAATCTGATACCTCAAATTCAAGGGCACCTTTTCCCAGCAGGGGCGCTTTTAGCTTCAGATGTAGTCAAATTCTTGAGTGTTCTTCAATTTTTGCATTTCAACCCTTCGTGCCCCAATCTTAGATCCTTGTTGACTGATGAGTTTGTTGATCTTGCTGGAACGTGGGATGGAATGTTAGCTTAGCCTCAGAAAGGATGACTGACTTCACAGATCCTGAAAGTTGATTTGGATGCCTCAAATTCAAGGGCGCCCCTAGCCTGCAGGGGCGCCTTTGACTATTTGACTTATGATATTCAACTTGCAAGCTCCTATGAACTGCCCTAGCTTGGTCTTTGTTGTCAAGTGTCTGATTTGTTTGTTGTCTTCGCTGACGGTGTCATTGTTGAGACGGATCAAGACAAAGGAGGTTATCCTGGAGGTGATTAAGCTTGCAGACAACATCTGACTGCTCAAAAAGGTGGGTGCCTTTCTTCAGTAGGGGCTCTTTTGACCAACACTTAGCCAATTTCTTGGCATCCTTTCTTCAGCCTTCACCGTTAGGTGTTTTCTGCTTGATCTATACCTCTGATTGCTTGACAGGTCTTTTGGACGCCTAGTTGGATTGATCGTGAAGCTGAGAGAGAGTTGAGCAGATGCCATGTATACAATAGTGATTGGAAACTTCATTAGGTGCCTCAGATTCAAGGGCGGCTTTGCTTTGTTATGCATTGATTTTCACTCCATTTGGCATGCTTGAATGATTAACAACTGTTGTGTTTTGATATGTCTCGCAGGTTGATAAATATATTCACTGCGGAGCTAAGCTAATGCTAGAGAGATTACTTGAAGACGAGCTTGTTCAACAGATGAGATTTGGACCATCTAATTCAAGGGCGCCCCTGGTCAGCAGGGGCACCTTTCCTCATGTTTGACTGCCATTTTGATGGCTCTCGCTTTACAACATCTCTTGACTTCGCTTGCTTTCGTCTTTGATTGATGAATCATATGACTTAGCTCGACGATGCATTTGGAAAGCCAACAGGAACACGAAGAAGACCACTATCTTGGTGAAGGTTGATGACTGCTTTTGATCTTCTGAATTCAAGGGCGCCTTTCTTCAACAGGGGCGTCTTTTAGGTGCAAATTCATCATTTGCTTTGAAAAACTTCATCTCTTCATGCTTCACGTTCGTCGTGCATCGTGACTGTCTTGAGCATTGTTGTTGACGATGTAGACGTGTGCATCCTTGCAATCACCTTCATCATGCTGCGTGTATGGGTGTTTGGAAAAAGGACTAAGGCATTCAACTACACAACCTTCTTGGTAGCAAGGCGTTCATTTTCTAGACTTAGTCAATTTTCAGCATTTTTCACTTATGAAAATCCCCTTCATTGTAGAGCATCTTTTCGAGCATTCTCGCCATGGATTCCTTGTTGAAGCTTTTGAAGCTTAACTTTCAACACCTGGTACTGGCCAATCTGCCATTAATGGCTGCGGAGGTCCTAGCTTTCTTCCTGAAAAATAAAAATAGACCCACTAGAGTAAAACAAACTTTTTGGTGATTTTGACTTGACCAATGTGATCGTGAAGTCGATTCGTCCTATCAAAATCATTTTCAACTAATTCCGGGAAGGTCCTATTTTCAAGGGTTTCCTTGAAAATAGGGGCACAAAACCCTAATTTTCAATTTTTCAGAATTTTACACATATGGTCCTTGACAAAAACCTACAAAGACCTTATGTTTGGTTTGACCTAAAACAGACTTTTGACGGCATTTTTACACGATTTAGCTCAATTTAAGTAGAATGCCAAAAAAAATATTTTGGGTACAACAGAGGCTTTGAATGAAATTTTTAGTTTAAAGGAAGAAGATGACAAGGTTGAGGAAATGAATAGTGATAAGGAGATGTATGAATATGAGATGCAAATGTGGAGGTTGGTAGATGAGAAAGAAATGAGGAAGAGAAGATACAAGAGAAAGGAGGAAAATAAACAAAAACAGATTGGAAAGTTAAAAAAGAATAAATATGAATATGGAATGGACCGTAGGAATGGTTAGATAAGAGAGATGGAAAGAAAGAATGGTCAGTAGAAGCTTGGGTTAATAGAGGCATGAAGAGTGAAGAAAGAGCGGTAGAAAATGAAGAAGCCATAGATGAGATTGCAACAATTGTAGAGGTTGAAGCAATAGAGACTTAAGGCATAGATTTGCATAAGGAGGTAGCAGATAATATGATCATATTTCCCTTTTCAAATTCCTTTTATACAACTAGAGAGGATTCTCGTGAATGTGCAATGAATGTGATGGAGAAGTTTGCTGATGAAAACATGAAGTCAAATGAAAGAGCTAAGGATGCAAAGAGAAAAGTGGTAGCCTGTGATAAAGGGGTTGCAACAGAGCTACAAGAAGAGGTATAACTCTCGGATCTTTTTGAGGGCATCATTTTACATTATGTTGATATGTTGGATAGTGAGGAGTCTAGAAAGACTTATGGAGTGGAATATTCATATTTTTGTGAGGACATTGTGAGTTATGATGTGTATAGGAAAATACAAAATGGACTACTATGGAAGGATGATTTTGATGAAGTTGACAGAAAAGTGGATAGAGGGTATGAGTTTGAGGATACATAAAACTTAAATTTCCATCCAATCAATCATACTAAATGGTTTGTGGATGAGTGGGCAAGGAGGTTACAATGGAGCCATGGATATGATAAGTCTGAATCTAGGAAGGAAGCAAGGAGATTGGCACAACAATGTCGAAGAAACTTGGTGACTATGCCTGAGCAATGTTGGAAAAAGAGAAAAAAAATGGAGGGGAAAAGTTGTTGATTATTACTTCCATGTGCAAGGGCACATGCTTCTTTTTGTCCCCTAGGGAGTCTAATGCAGGAGTATCAGGTTAATCTCTTAATTTTATTGTTTCATTTTATTTCTGTCTTATTTGGGGAAATGTAGATCCTGTTGCCACAAGGGTAGGAAGTTTAATAAAACAATATGATTTCCTTCGGCAAAAGGAAATGAATAATTAGAGACTAGTGTGCAATTCAAAGAATCTGTTATGAATAATCAAAGGGGAAGAGTTGGTTCGGTGAGAAGAAGACGAATCAGATGACAGTTGGAGAAGTCAAACAGTTTGAAGGAACGGTGAAGAGGAGATAGTTTCAAGAGCAGTTGGAATTCAGTTGAGAACGATGAAAAAGTATGGATGGGAAAAGATTGTGGAGGGGCATCGCATGGGAGATGTGATTGATCGGTGGAGAGGAGTGAAGGCCGATTGTAGAAGGCCATCTTTAGAAATAGAGGCCGAAGAATAGAGGTCGATTATAGAGGAGGCCGAATGAAAGTGGAATGAAAGAGTATTGGATAGGGTCCTGTAGAGAGTATTCAAGAAAGGAGAAGTGAGGAGAGATGGTTCAAAGAATGAAAATAATGTTGAACAATGAATGAGCAGAGGACGAGGAATATTGAGGATGAGAACAAAGAATGTAGAATCGAGCATAAAGTGAGGGAAACCATCAACAGGGGAAGATTGATAGGCATAAGAGTTAGTGAGTTAATAGTAGAGAGTGATTAGTTATCCATTGTTGGCCCAACTGATCCAGGCAATGAATGAAATCAAAGATTTGTAATTTGTTACTTTCATAATTTTGAAGGGCCATGTTGTTGATCTGTGATATGTAAATGCTGGTTATTGTTAGATTCTTGTCGCATATTGAAACTGTGATTGAATTCTTGAACTTCTTATCATTTTTGTTACTGTGTTATTTTTAATAATTCCTATCACGATTTTGTCAGTAAGCTATAGAAGTCTATTTGGGTGCTTGAAGGAGGAAGCGTGATACTCAGTTTGATAAGCAGATCAGTATCATAGTAGATATGTGTGGAAGTGTGTCATCAAATGATGGCAATGGCTAGGTGAATGATGGCCTATCACCTCGAGAAAACCCCACCCAATCTATTCTTTGTGATTTTTCCTTTGAAGGCCATTTCTCTTTTTGTAGTTTTCCATGTCACTATCCCCATTTCAAAATGCTTGGAAAGAAAATTTAACAAACACTTGGATGCCATTGAAAGATAGCTCAACTACGCATAAAAGAAGTCATTTGTACACACGGGAGCCATTTGTATCCAAAAAGAATAATTATGATCACAGTTGTTCTACATTGGCACTCAATCGATCTTGAGCCAAGCCTTCAACGACCATGTCTTATCAAGATGGGCTAGGAAGCACAATCAAAATTCCTTTTGAAAGCAGGTGTCTACCATTTAACTAAAGACTTGTCGATTGTGGGGGAATGAGCTCCATGTTCCCCATGAATGTAGGGGAGGATTGAGGGATATCCAGTTTTGTAGCATGAGCTTGTCCTAGGAGAAGAAACTCCTTTTCTGTTCTAGCTGATTCTTCACTCTTGTCATGGCTGTTTCAACAATTGCTAGTTCCAATTTATGGATCACTTGTTCCTAGGAGGATGACTTTTGTTTGAGAATCATATAGTTCCTTTCCCACAAAATATGCCAAATTAGTAAAGAGGGGGAGACGAACCAAAGACATTTGAAACTGGCCTTTGGGAAAGGTGTTAGTCATTCTTGGAAAAGTTTTAGCAAGGTCTACAATATGACCTCGAGCCAATTCAGCTTGGAAAAAAGCCAAGCCCAACACCTAGAGGCAAATGGGCAATGCAAAAACAAATGGTTAGCATTTTCAGATTCAAAATCACAAAAGGCACATTTAAAAGGACCTAAAATGCAAAACTTGAATAATTGATCCCCAGTCAAAATGTGGTTTTGAATACCAGCCATGCAAAGATGCCCACCTTAGGTAAGCATGCCTTATGCCAATAGTGGTAAGATGGCCAATCTGATATAGGAGTTCGACCATGCATAATGTGATATCCCATCTTGACTATGTATCCTTTGGTCTTTGAACTTGTCCATTTGATTGAGTCTTCCTTATTGGTGAATTTTTTTTCCTTATGGAAAACTCATTCCTTAACAATTTTTTCTGGCTTTAGGTATATTTCAAGTTGAGACATCCCTCCAAATAGCCATGAAAGAAAACTCCTTGTTCTCCATCTTAGAATAATCCTTATTCATCGAATTTAATTGAAAGAATCTTTCTATCCCCCACAACATCTAATCTTTCTTTTAATGGTGCGGACCTATTCCATGAATCTGCCCAAAAGAGAGCTTTCTTGCCATTTCTAATCTCTCATGTGATGTGCTCAGTGATGATTGAACTAGAATGAAAAAGAAAATTTCACATGTGGGAGCCCTTAGGAGGATTGGCAACTCGGAGGATCCTCTTTGACTCTCTAATGTCTAAATATTGGCTTGTAGTAAGTAGTCTTCCCCACTTCATATCTAGACGTGGAAAAAGACCCAAAACCAACTTGGCCGCCAAGGCCTTCTTTGGTCTCAAAGATTTCTTAGGCTTGCACCCTTGTCCTTTTCCAAGGCAGAAACAATTTCCCAAGCCAATAAGGAGGATTTTTTTTTGTCTTTAGTGCCATTCCACAAGAAGTTCCTTATTATCCTTGCCAAAGAGTTTGCCACCTTACTTGGAGTACATAGCACTGCTATGATGTATGTGGGGATGCTCAAAAGAATAGACTTAAAGAGCATTATTCTACCTGCTAGAAATAGCCTTTTGCCATTACATGTTGTATGCTATTGAAGGAATCCTCCAAGTTACTCCAAAGGGATGCCTAGCTAAGCCCTACAAATAGCAAGATACCAAAGTATTTGCTTGGCAGTGACTTGGTTTAAAAGCCTAGAATTCTTGCAAATCTTCCTTGAATTAGAGCTAGGGTATTAAAGAACTTTTTTGATTTAGATTTGTTGACCATTTGGTCTGAGGCTGCATAGTACGAAATAAGGACCCTTTTGATGCCCTCATCTTCCTTCACATTAGCTGCACCAAATAACATCATGTCGGTCACAAATTGTGGACATCCCAAACTAATTATCCCAAGGCCTCTATCATTAGAATAAAAAGAAAATGGGACAATAGGTTGCCCTACCTCAAACCTATAGTTGCCAAGGAACTCCATTTTGGGAACATAGACAACACACCAGTCCCCGTACCCAAAATTCCCGGTGAATCATTTACATATAAAATAGCCGTCTCCTTATTCATTTAACTCACGTACCCTAATTTGATTGGCGTCCCCGTCCCCATACCAGTACCAGTACACTGCATCTCCCGACAACTATGCTCAAACCTTATGTTGCCTAGAAAAATACTATTGGGCTACATTATTTAGCACAAAGTATTTAGTACCAGATATATACCTAAAGATCCAATCATGCCATTCTTTACCAACACCAAGCTTCTCCAAAATGTTACTTAAGAAACTATAATTAACTTAGTCAAGGCTTTGCTCATATCCAATTTGATTAACATTACTTTCTCCTTTGTTATAATCACTAAGTGTACTATTCTCATGTGCGATAAGTATGCCTTTCTTAATTTCTCTACTTGGAATAAAACACCCATATTCTTGCAAAACTATGTCAAGTAGGATATTATTGAGTCTAAAGGAGATTGCTTTGAGATAATCTTGTGTATGGTGTTGCAAATCCAAGTAGCTCTAACATCCACAAAGGAAGGACTTGGCCTTTGCATATTAGGGCAATGAAAGTGTTGTTGGAGTACTTGAGGATCTTCCTATGTTTCATTGCTACCTCAATAGCTGTTACAACATCTTTTCCCATGAAGCCCTAGCATTAATGGAAGAAGGTTGTAGAGAAGTTGTTCGAGCCTAGTGTCTTTTCACCTTGCATTGGGAAGATGAATATTCTTTTTTCTTTCATATTGAAGTGGGCCATTAGCATGCTATTATTTTCTTCTAAAACTAATTTTGGTACATTCTATAGCAAGGAAAAATGAGCCTTTCCATTGTTGTGCAATTACCACCCAATAAGTTATTGAAACATTTAATTGTATCCACCTTGAACTTTGACTCATTTTCCACCCTTTGGCCATCAAAAGTGACAACTAGGGAGATGTGGTTGTAGGACCTTTTGGCCTCTATGGAAGCATTAAAGAAATTTGTGTTCCAATCTCTCACTAATACCCATGTTTCTCTAGATTTTTGTTTCCAATATATTTCTTCTCTCATTTGTATCTCTTGCAACTCAACAAACATTGATTTTATTTAAGTAAAGCTACTTGATCCATTCCCTCTTTCATTACAACTTAATTGAGGTTACTTATTTCTTGCTCAATTTTGATTTTTTCTTCAAAAATATATTTGAATGAGGCCTTATTCCATTGTTTGATGCTATTTTTCATATGGGCCAGTAATTTTGTTATCTTAAACATTTGTGAACTAGGTGTTTTTGGTGCCAACAACCATCTTTCCTTTAAAGCATTTTTTGAAATTGTCATCCTTGAACCACATGTTTTCAAATTTAATAGAAGTATTTGGGATTGAGTCTCCCATTATTGTCAAGGACACTAGAAAGTGATCAAAGCTCAAGATAGGGAAGATGTTGCTTTCAATGATTATGTTGTTGAGCTAGATCAGAGAGGAGAAAAGCTGTTCTAGTTTTTCAACAATCTTACTAAAGTTAGGTCTCCAATTTGACCATATTAGTTTGCCACTTTTAGGAAGGATATCAATCGAGTTGCAATGATTTACAAAGTCAACAAATTCTATCTATGATTTTGTTACATGTTCCATACCACCACATTTCTTCTTTGCATATATGAATGTGTTAAAATCCCCTCCAAGAACAAATTCCTTATATGGGTGGCTTGCCATGATCCACTCTAGGGTAGACCTCAATGCATTCTTGGGGAGATGTCCTATCATTCCATATATATTGATTATCAAAAAGACCAATTTAGGAGAAGAAAACCATACCTTACACAATTGCCAATTTTGGCCCAAACCCATAGTCTCTACCTGATTGTTTAGGAGGCCCAAAGGATGGCTAGTCCTCTAGATGCTTCCATAGCCTCCACACAAACACCATTCCACATATGCCGTTGAATTTGAATTACTTAGAACCTAAATTTGTTTATTGTAAGAGAGATATTTGCCTTTTGGGTCTTGAGTTGATGGTTAACCAAACGTCTTTTGTTAGGGGCATTGATGCCCACAACACTTGATGGAATGATCTTCATGGCTCTTGAGGAAGAGATCTGCCTTTCCTTAGTCTCAACTTGTCTATAGTGGGTTGCTTACTAGCGTTGATTTCCTCCAACAATTTCTCCTTTGTGGAATTTTTTCCTTTGTCTCTTTTCATGTTAGTGACTAGGTTTGGCTTACACATCTATGTGTAAGTTTGTAAGGTGGTTAGTATTTTGTGATCGGCCAAGTCTTTGTCTTCTTCCTAGTATCTTCTTCAACTTTTTCCAAAAAATATTTTCCATGATGTTGTCGTATGCCTTTAGCCATTGACTTCAAGCCATCCTCCAAATTGAATCCGTCCCCTTCTTCACACACCTTTTGCTTGATGTTTCCTTTGCACCATTAGCCTCTAGGTAAGAACTCTCACTGTCTTCAGCCCCAATATCCATCTCCCTAGGACTAGATAAGGTAGGCAATTTCTCTTGTGGATCTACATTAAGATGGGGAGGCAAAACCTTGCCCTTCAAGGAACAAATTTTTTTATCCTTGCTCAGTCCTTATCCATTAGGGCATGCTATTGAAGTGTTTTGTGCTTTTATGAGTTGAATATCTCCTAACATTTATTGAAAGCTTTGTATTGTAGTAGGTTTTGAGTTGGTCATTGTAGCTTTGAATGCAACTATTGTACTATCTTATTATGTCTTGTGTATTTGTTTAAACCTATTTAATCCTTATGTGTACTTGCATTGTTTAGTCTTTGCCTTTTGCTAAACAATGTAAGTGTGTAGTTGAACAATTAACTTTCAGTCAAAATAATAGAAAATCATTTTGTCTTGAGTTGAAGTTTATATCAACCTTTTGCCTTAGGTGAATCCAAAAAGACCCAAATTTAGTTTTGTTTGCCACACATAAATTGCCTTAGAAAACACCTTGTATGGATTGTAAATACCAAGTACATATTATTTAGATTAAGTTAGCTTTTTTTTATATGGAGCTTCCCCTTCTAATTTGAAGAGCAATTTTACTGCATATATGTTCTGTTTTGTTTTGCATTAAAAGGTGTGAGTTAAAACATTAACAAGGTAAAGGCCCAATGATAGTCAGGGGGAACTATTCCTCAATACGACTCTTGCGAAAACAAGATGGACAAGAAATAACAACCTTTTAGTAGAATTGTTGCAAAAGATAGGCCGCCTAAGGCTTTAGTATTATATCCAAAGTACAATTACTCAACTGCTACACAAGTCCTTTCTGGGTTATTCCTTGGGTGCTTCCATTTTTACTAGTACACAAATATTATCTGGACTTGTCTTCAATCCAACTCTACAAACCACATCTAGTGCTCCTCTCCAATATTTCTTCTAACCCATGTTTATCAATTCTTACAAGAAGCCATTGTAATTAGTTCCACCTTAGTTTTTTCTTAGAAAGTTGGTTGAATTGAGATTATCTTGCTTTAGCATATGAGTCTTGGAAGATTTGTAGTTATACTAGGGAAGTGTAAGAAATAGTTGCAGGGATTGTGTGATGTTTGGACAAGAGAAGTTGTTGAAGGCCTCTAGAAGGCAGTAAGCCATTGTATTAGTTCATAAAATTGTGGCTCGAGGAAGAAGTCTCTCACTCTATTGAAGTTTTCTCCCATTTTGGGTTTCTCTATGTCAATTGCTGTTGTATACTTCTTTTCATGTGTGCTTTATTCTCTCTACTTGGTTTATAGTTTATACTTGCTTTCTATCATGTTAATTGCTCTTAATGATGCCAACTTAGATCATAGAGACTATTTTTCCTATATATTGCATATGGAACAGCAACTTAATTAATCAGTGCACATAAAGGTTGAGCAAGATTCATGTTGATGAATTATGTAGTGGAATACCCATACTAATTGTGGATCAAATATGAAGTAGAGAAACCCAAAATGGGAGAAAATGAAATGAGAATACCCACACTAATTGGTATGAGAAAATGGCCACTTAATTTGGAACATCCTTACACTCACAACAATAAAACTTACAAACCTCACAATTTATCTTGTTATGCATATAAATGCTTTTGTCCAAGTTCGACCAAAACATGATACTCTTTGGATGGCCACACATTTGAAAATCCTTGAAATGTTTGTGCATCTTCATGTGCATCTTCACGTTGTTGATTGATTTATTGCAGGCAAATTCGTTTTAGGTTGATATGGTGAGGAATATCGGTGGCCACTATTTTCTTTAGGGATAGTTACTACTATTACAGTGAGGACATGAGATTAAAAGAGCTGATAGATTGCATGCCGTGGGGAGCAGTTGAAGGTATTTTTGCTCAATAAGAAACACTACCTGTCCAATCTACAAGAATACACAAAGCCTTCATTATATGATGAAGTTGCAAGAATTTTTATCCATAACTTTTTCCTTTTTGGTTTCATTCTGGGCCAGTAAATGCTGGAGAACTTGGGTTCTTTGTCTTTGAAACCTTCTTATCTTTGAATTCTGAGAAAAGTGGCATGCTCTGCAACACTTGCAAAAGCTGATATTATTTATTTAGAGTCTATACCTTAAATGTTATGCTTGGAATTTGATTGATTGACATATACTTCTGAAGCTGCAACTCTTTTTCAATGACTGTCAAATCCTAAAGTCAAAAAGAACTGATACATTATGATATTGCTATCAGGATTCAACCGTGTAGTTTTCAAGTCAAACCCATTGACCCATGTTTCATGATACATTGTTTTCTTTTATTTAATTTGCTTGTAATGCCCTCTCATTTCTTACATAGCTTCCTCAGAAGATTCTAATTCATATCCAATACTGACTTTTATCAGGTTTATACATGATTTGGACAGGATGAAGAAAAAATTAAGAAGACTGCATTGACTCAATATCCGATGCTTAAAGCAGCCTCTGGGTTCCTGTTTGGCTACAAGCTCATAGTATGTTGATGATTTATAGTTTCATCAGTTATAGATTTTGATACATTGACAATTTATTTATAAATCCTTGGCTACATTATGTAACATTTCATTGTTTTTAACGTTCAGGACCCAGTCAATCCAGATTCTTCTATTTATCCTTCAAATGTCACAATGGTAAGATGCTATACTTTTTTTCTCTGAAGCTTTATAGTTGTTATATTAGATCTACGCTTTTTATGGCATGTGCGAGGTAGTTGATCATCAAGCCTCATTTTCAGATATTTGAGTCTATTTTTCACCAACTTAACAGAAAGTAATTTTAATGGCTAACATATATCACGTACATCACAGCTTGTAGACAACTTAAAAATAATTTGAAGATTTAGCCACTATAAAAACACCATAAAATGAGTTGGTTAATGCAGAAAAAATTGGCAACAATGTCAAATATTTGCAAGGGTAGAACATAATTAACTGATCACATCAATATATTTATAAATATAGTAACCAAATTACATTAAGTCTGGAAAAGCCATATTAAACTGTCCAAGAAACTTATCCTCCACACTCGCCAGTGCAATTAAATTCATTTTTAAAATATCAACTTCAGAATGAAATTACTCCAGTAGAAGTTAGAAATTTAGAATGTAATTTCGTATCGGAAATTTCATTATTAGAATAAAATCCAGTTACTGTCTGCTCATTGAAGGCAATGCCACAAAATTCCTTTATAAGGATATGGTGCCAATTAACATTGAGTCTTTACTGCTATCTAGTTACACTACCAATTGCAATAATAGTCAAATAAAGAACAGCACATACCAGATTGATTCTATGAGAATAACACAACAAATGCTTTGTTGAGGGTAGTGCTTGATTGCAACAAAAGTAGATCATGGAGGACCATCCACAGATCAGACCCTCTCCCTGACTCAGGCAATTCTATTTAGAGGGCCCAACGGTTGTTTGGTTGGACCACAGCCGATGGTAACCACTTATAAGTTTATAACTATTTATTAACAACCACCCAAAGATGACAATGGATTTTCACAAAATAAGTCAGCTACACAAGTACTAACAAAGTATAACAAGTTCTAATTATGCTAACTACATTACCCCTCAAAAAGAAATTTTGGAATCTTAGTTGACAAACAAATAAAAAATTTGACATATCATGGAGTATTTAGAGAAGGGGATATCCTTGGAGGTATATCAGCACCTGCTGAAATGGAAGAGGATGCACCAGTAGATTGTAGTTTGTACTTATTCTGCAGCCCAAAATTTGTAAATTTCATCAGTGCCTGCTTTAGGTGGTGGGTGGCTATGACCTTGTGTTCCTTGGAGCTTTAGGCCATGTGAATTGCCTCCCTAAGTTTCTTCTGGGTTTGCTCCTGTGCTGCTGTAATTTCAGCCACTATTGCATTCAGTTGAACAATTTCCTCTTCAGTTGTTGCCAACTTAACCTTCTGAGCCTCTGTAAGTTGGGTAGCAGTTGTCGAAGTCACTTGTTCTGCTTCTTCTAAGACCTTTCTTTGGTCACACATTTCAACTTTGAGCATAAGATATTGATACTGAAAAAAATGATGGTCAATAGAGTACAAGACAGCCAAAATTTTCCCATCTGAACCTCCAAAAGGAGGAGGAACTCTAACTGGTAGGCTGGTAGTTTGTATCTCAGGTGTACTTTGTCTTGACCAACCATGGTCTATGAATGTGTACACAAAATCAAAATGGCAATCTTCTTCAACCAGCTTCTTGATGGGGAAGGCCTCCAGTAGAACTAACGGAGAATGTGAAATGTCCAGGATCTGCACTATCATAAAGAAGGCAATCCAGTCCATAACATCAAGAAGGCAAACCATCACAAATCCCTTGGAGAAATGGTGACAAGCCATCACAATCACTTCTAAGAGAGAAACACAAATATTTACAAACTCTAGAATTATCATAAATATTTAACAATAAACCAAAACTGATAAACTGGGAGAATCTTGACAAGTTAAATTGTAAGAAGATTCAGTCTCATCTGCTCAGCAACTTCCACCTCCAAGAAAATGTACCATCACCTAAAAGAAGCGTAATTCCTCTGCTAACCCAATTGAGTTAAAATTCTTGTTTTCGAAGTTTAGTCTTTAAATTAAAAGCTCTATGGAATCAATTCATGAAATTCTCTTGTTTCGTACACAGTAAATATTCTCAGCAGTAAAACATTTTTAATACTTTCAAAAATAGAATTTTGTTCATGATCACATCCAAAAGTTAATTCTGTAAAATCGGTGAGTTGAGACACCATTGTAATGGCACAGCAGGAGCTTGCAGCCTCAAAATCAACCTGCCTAAGTCTTTAATATGCCACTGTACCACAGAGAACAACCAAATGAAATTTTCCCACAGACCCGCAAAATTATGAAGAAAATGCCTTGATATATACTTGATTTTTGCTCTAAAACTTTGCCTTTATCCTTGCTTTATAGTTGATTGAATGTATGGCTGAAACCACTGACTTGGGTGCTGGTTTCTCATAACTTAACCATTTTTATACTTGGTGCACATCACTAATTTATTTTTGCCTTTTTCCAAATGCTGAGTAGAACTCTTAGGTGGCTAAGCCACTTCAAAATGGTGCCTAAATTACTTTTGTCTTCTTTTTTTCCTACTAGTGGCGGAGTTTCAGAATGAATTCACCACCTTTTTGGACTTAAAGCAAAACTATTGGTGGCAAAGCCACACAAAAAGTGTGCTTTGATTTCTTTTTATGTTTCTCATGCTTATGACAGAGTTTTTGAATCACTTGGGCCATTTTTTAGGCACCATTTCATGATCACTTCACCTCCCTACAACTTGGCATGCTTTTATAACCCTATTGCCACCTCTTTTGGTTTGTTTTTGTGACTAATTTGCCACTTTTAGAAGCTTACATAGAGATTTGTCTTGCATTCACCACATTTTGCAACTTGTGCAAAGTTTTGCCTTGGCTTTGCTACTAGGAAATGGTACCCACCTTCAATTTTAGACATCTTAAACCTTGGCCCACTTTCTTCATCGCTTTGCCGGCTTTTTTCATGGTTAAGACTGGAAAAGTGAGCTTCTATAACTTGCTTAAACTTCTCTCCCTCAACTGCTGCAACTCATGGTTTCACAACCTCATAACAGTCATAAGCAATAAACCTTCTACTTGCCCTCTGAACAGTCTCCTAGACCATGAATAAGCCAAAGAAAAGGATCACATAAAGAAATGAGTGGAAGTTCAAAATATAGGGCATTCTCCATTGTGCAACATTGAGCAACAAGAAAAACATAATAAACTCAAGATTGACTGAGGAGAGTGGAGAAGAAGAGGATTAGAGTTTTTAATTTTAATTCAAACTCAATGAGCTCTTCAAGGTAGCAAAGTAAAACTGGCAGGGTCCTTCAAAACATAAAACTGGGTCCATAGCGACATGTGATTGTGAGGCACAAATCTTTTTACATTTTGACTTGGAAAAGTCAAGTCAACAACAAAGAACAATGACGAAAGCATTCAAAGTTCTAGTCATGAATATGCAATACACAAAATACTCTATGTGAAAGTGTGTTATTCTCTCTCTATTTACAGCAAAGGCAAGATACATCTCTCACTACCATGGTCATTATCAAAATGACACTGCTTGTACCCTCTGGACACAAGACTGTTTCATTTATTAGTAATATGATTAAAATTCATTGATTCATAGAACATGATCACTCAGAAGTAAACCTAAGCATTTTTCAAAATCTGCATAAATTAAAGATAGAGAGTAAGTGGATATGGCACTAAATATTTTTTTGAGCCCACACTCCTTGATGCTCCAAGAATCCTTTTACAATTATTCAATGTCTGCCTTTCCTTACTTGAGGCTTTTTGTCACGGCCTCCCAAACTCTCTTATGATTGATATCAGTTCATCTGTGTGCAATATTATTCGATCACATGTTGTCTCGCTCGATTTTCTAGAAGTCTGCTCTAAGCTTGGGATGCCATGGTCTAACTCTGTAGAACTTGTCTATTCATCTCTACTCATGTTTAAAATTCATCCTCTATGATTTTTGTTGAATTGTCTTTGGCTGAGAAAATTCTTGTGGCGTTTGGTTAAACCATAGAAGCAGATAGCTTTCAAATATTGTGATACATTCTGGTATATCTTTTCTCAGCAGGGTTCCCAACATTTTCTTGGGAATATTGCGACTTAAAATATCTTTGACTGCAACTTCGACCAAAATTTTCACCAATATATTGCCAATTATTTGCAATATATCACTGGTAATGTCACAGTAAATTAGTGGTTTTTTAAGCATCAGACCTGCAATTTTTTTATCAATCTTAACAGTAAGTAGCTGTTAAGATTTCCAGCTGCCATTATTGAATCCAGTTAGATCTATTGCCAACAGACAATGGCAACCATTGGTGTTGCTATTTAAAAAGTTAACATAGTTATCTACAGCTGTGAAGACACCTAGTATAATTGGGTTTAAAAACCTTGTGAATAAGGAACATGGTTGTTGTTATTGTGATTAGTGATTATCACTGTTGCCTTTGATAACAGCAAGCACTGCTGTCATTATTTATGACTCGTGAGCATAGTCATTACTAGACAAAATTGCCAAATGATCATGCTATCCTTTATCGTATCACAGTTGTTTATGCTGTTGTTGACTTGATGACATTTCTACTTATCAATGGATATTGTTGTCATTATTTCATTTGTAAAATAATGTAATTATTAAGGTAATTGCTTGGGAATTTTCATTGTAACAGATCAGATGTCAATAATGTCGTACCAGTTGAGATTGTTGTCATCATTATTGTCTTTTGACATAACCCTCCTTTTGTAATTAGTAATCTTAGCAGCATGAATTTTCCACAGCCCATGATATCAATATGCATAGATTTCTGGATTTGACTGTGTAACATTTGTTAACATCTTCGGATCATACTTGATAATCCATCATTAGGATGAGATTGAGCTAGAGAAGAGAATGATAGATCATGAACTATGATCCGAAATGTTGATGTTAACAAATGTTACACTCAAATTCAGAAATCTATGCATAGTAGTAGTCTTCTTATGATTACCGATCAGTAGCATTCTGTCATTATTGTGACCTGTACATTCTTGAGCACTATGGTGTTCAGTAGCATCCTTACTAGTACTGTGATCAATTAATATGGGCATCATTACTGTTGTCCATGTCAGGAAATGTTGCTGATCAAAAGTGACTAATATGAAATGCGGTTAAGACAGGACATTGCTGTCCTGAAATGCCAGGCATGATTGTTGCCACTGCTGTAAACTTAAGAGAGTATTTGAAGAGGTTAGGGAGACTGCTGTTGTCAACTTTAGTTACCATTTTGTGCATAGATTATTCTCTTTGACTTGATAGTTAAGGAGAATGGGAGACTTAACAAGTCATATTTACCTTAGTTGCATTTTATTGCATTAAAGGTTCATAATCATTCTGGCAGAGTTATTAACATTGTTAAAGACATTTATATTACAATTATTTGTAGTCGGCGATCTCAAAATTAATGAGAAAATTCCATACTTCAAAATTCTTGGTGTACACTTTTGTTTACTTTCATTTTCGCTCTCTATGTAATTAGGATGGCTTTAAATGTAAAAACATCCCCTCTCTCTGTCTCCCTTTTAATTTTACTGCTTTTTTTGGATTCCCAATATTTACCTAGTTTTTTCCGTTTTTTGAAATTTCCAGTAATATTCCGAGAAATTCAAAATATCTTTATCTTTTGGGATGCTAAGAAACTTTGCTAGCAGCCTCGTTCAACTAATATTCTTGTTTGATGGGCATCACTTGATTTCTTCTTTGGTTCATAAAAATATTTAAATGCTTATTGCTTTTATAACAGAGTTCTAGTTAAAATTTGTTTTCTCAATATAACACAAGATGGCAAGTGTGCAAATATTAGATTCCACCGAAAGAAGAACTAAAACCAGCAGTTGAGAAGGTGAAAGATTTCTTTGGGAATGCTATAAGTGGCGTGAAAGAATCTTTTGGCAGTATTTCCAATTTAAAAATGGAAGCAGAGGAAAATGAGGCAGATCCAAAAAAAGAAGAGAAATCAGAGTAAGTTTTCTATTTATTACATTTTTAACCCTGAAGTGAGCTATCGGTTTGGTGATGATGCAAATTAAATATAATTGTTCTTCACTTATAACAAGATGTGAAGTAGTTTCATTTAAAATTCAATTCAAGTGATGTCTGTAGATTCAGTTTTACGTATAAGCATAGCGTATGGATATAATTTCAATTTTGAAGTCTACTTGTTATCATACTTAATATCCAAACTACTTTAGATATAGCAGTTAGATTAAAGAGACCTTTTAAATGACAAAATATTTGGCATTATTTCAGGGCTGGAAGGACCTCTTAGTTTCCTGATTTTGTTCGAAAATTGCCCTCTTCAGATGACTTTCAAGGAGCTGCTGCAGATTTTGATTTACCTCATTTCTGAAAAATAGGATAATGTATCTACTTGTAAAAATTGAATTTTCTTTATTTTCAATAATATTTACATCTTTTTGCATAACTGGCCAAATAAGTTCAGAGTTTGAAAGTTAAGCGTACAAGCTACTACACACAGAGAAATGTTACAAGTCAATACAATGGTTTACATATAATTGAAATTCTCTTTAGTTTGTATGCAAGATTATGTCAGATGTTATTAGATGAAGCGTGCATGCACCTCTTGCCCACTACTGTCAGCAATTCGTTTGGTGCCATCCATTGATTTCACATCATGTGGCCTATAACTACTTTTCATTATTATTGCTCTCATGTAGGGCTTGAAGTGCTTTCCTTAGTCTAAAATGGGGCAGAATGGTTATTTGAAATTTGTGAAAATAGGAAAAGGTTGCTTCCTTCCATTCCATTGTAGGGGCATTTATGATTAAGGTTAAAAGCAGAAGATCGACTCTTCAAAAGAAGTGAGCAGCATCTGGAGCTTATTTTCTCTGTTCCCATATCAATCTTGAAGTCTTGTCTACTTTTGTGACTCGCCAAACAGGGCTCACATGGTGGTTGACTTTGGAATGTTGTAATATCACTTTTCTGGTTCCGTAGACTATTTTTGTGTCCTGGAAGTAATTAATAATATTTTGAACATCTATTTATATGTCATTCAGGTATATGCTTATCTAAAATTTGGCCAAGGGCAAGTTGCTGCTTTAAAGATGAGAGGAAATGAAACACTCCTTTTCAAATTTATCTAGGCGAATCGATTAATGAAAGCAATAAACTCTTAAAGATAAAAGAGCTGAAACATATACCTGATTCTTGAATTGAAATATAAATGAAATAATTACAATAAAAGTGTACATCGTTGTTGAAGAGGAGACAGATTTGACTGTGACAAATGATGGGTGCTTGGAATTTGAAATTGGATCTAGGAGTAGATTGGCACAATCTGTGCTTTGTGAAGTCTAGAATTGAGTGAGATCAATCTTGCATCTGCAACCTTGATCCCTGCCTTTGTGGTTATGACTGAAATGGTGCAGCCCTAAACTTCCTCTGCTGCCTTAAACTTGGCTATACCCACATCTTGCTTTAAACAATGGCTCTAATTGGGGATGTGTCTCTTGCTGGAACAACAAGTATCCAAAATCTCTGGGTAGACCAAAAAATGGGAAAAACCAAGGATTGAGACTGACTCACGAGGACAACAAACATATATACATGGTGAACTCATTGCTAATCAACACAACACAACACAAAGACACTAAAATATGGCTATGACATAAATTTTTAACACAATGCAGGCCAACCTTGTAGACGACAGATGGAATTACTTGCCTCTATCAAAAACCATCGTAATGAAGGATCTGATTTGCATTAAGTTGGAGCTATGTTATCTACACAACTACAACGAATGCAACCTTTGATGCACAAACTTGTGATTGCCTTTGAAAAAGTGAATACTAGCCCCATCGTTAACCTTGCGGTTGTATGACAACCAGAGAACATAGGCCACCACATTGCCTTGCATTGCATCCTTTATCTTTATAGCAGCGAGGGGTAACAACTGAAAATTGAGAGAGTCCATGGTATTTTCATACTTGCTAACCAGCTAGGGGTAACAATTGAAAACTGAGAGAGTCCATGGTATTTTCATACTAGTTAACCTCCATATGCAAATTGAGGGAAAATGAGAACACTTCCAATTCACGATGCAAAAAAAAAATGCCTCTTCACTGAGTTGATCTTAACAAGGAAGCTCATCCTTTGACAAATCAAACTAAAAAACTTAGGCTCAAGCATACAATAAACTTGAGTAGTTGACTAATCATCAACTTAGATAATTTGTTGCTTCTTAACATTATTGCAAGCTATATGTTGGGCCCAAGTAAAACATTGAACTTGGGCACATTTCCATCCATATTGGAGAAGCTACATTTTCATCATGAAGAAAATATCTGTATTCAATAGCACTCACCTTTGGGACAATAGGCATCTATCATACCTCACTATTGTTAGGAATATTACATTATTCCTGTAGTTGTTAGTATAATGTTGTACCCAAAATTAATTTTTTGCTTCAATAAGGTATTTTGATAAAATGGTCTAAATCTTGTAAAATTGTCGTCAAAAGTTAGTTTTAGGTCAACCGAAGCATGGGCTTTTTTGTGGGTTTATTGTCCAAAGGATATTTGAAAATTTTGAAAATTAGGGTTTCAGGCCTTTGTTTTTAAGAAAAACCCTAAAAATAGAATCTTTCCAAAAATAATTGAAATTAATTTTGATTGGCTTATTTCACTTCACGATCACATTGGTCAAGTCAAACTTCACTTTTTCATGAGAAAAGTTAGGACCTCTGAGGTCAACAATGGCAGATGGCCAGATACCAGGTGTCGAAATCTAAGCCTCAAACATTCCAACAAAGATTTTATGGTGAAAGATGCTTCGCAATAAAGGGGATTTTCAAAAGGTGAAAAATGTAAAAATATTCGAAGTCTGGAAACAATACGCCTGCTACAAGGGAGATGCCTTTGCAATCAAACGCCCAAGTCAACTTTGCAGTGTTCATGCGCACAGAATGGTGAATGCAATCACAACAGTGAATGTACTCGTGTCAACAACAACAATGCTCAAACTCAGTCATAGTAGCCCAACAACACAGTGATCGCGAAGCGCGAGGTGAAAATCATCAAAAAAGATCAAGTCTGGAGCCAAAAGCGCCCCTGCTGGCCAAGAGCGCCCTTGAATTTCAAAGGCCAATTGCAGTTATTAACAATTGCGAAACCGGTCATCTTCTTCAGAATCTTGTTGGCTTTCCAACAAATTGTCCAGCGAGTTCACCAGATTCATCAAACACCGTCAAGCAAAGGTAAAGGCAGAAGGTGCTCGAAGCAAAAGTCATCAAAGACGACAGTCAAACAAGGGAAAAGCGCCCCTGTAGACAAGGGCACCCAAAAAATAAAGCTATCAGATGCCAGTCTTTGGATTAGCAACCTCCAAATCATCCCCTTTGATTCAACCCAACTTCACGATGGATCCTACAGCCAGTTCATGAGACATATCAAATGGCAGTAGCTGTCAATCAAATAGGCATGTGAAATGGAGGAAATGAAGTTAGTCAAAATAACACTGATGGGGAAAAGCGCCCCTACTGGCCAAGGGCGCCCAAACTTTTGAGGCACCAAATGCAACTTTTTGAGCAAATGACATCTAAGTGTTTGTCACAAACTTAATCAAGCTTCGCAACAAGTTCGTCAACAGATTAATCGGGGTTGCCAAACAGTTGGAATTAGGAGTCAAATAGAAGGATTTAGTCAAAGTCAAATTGTGAGTTCGGAGCACAAAAGCGCATCTGCTAGCCAGGGGTGCCTAGGGTTTTGAGCCCTCAAATGTAATTGCTAGGGTTTCCTAAGATATTCATCTTGTTCGAAATTCTTCAAGCTTTCCATTGAATATCTTAGCCTGATCAAACGAATTGTCAGTAGCAGGTAGCTGCAGATTGAATGAAGAACGAAGCACAAAGAACAAAATTAGAAAGGTAAAAAATGGTTAAGTCTAGCAATAAAAGCACCCCTGTTGGCCAAGGGTGCCCAAGATTTTAACATGTCAGATGCAATTTTTATGGTTTATGCCCTCTAGAAGATCATGTTCAGTTTTGATCCAGCTCCGCGATGAACCTGTCAGCTAGCTTAGGAGATTTGTCAAGTGTCGGGAAATGCAAACTGAAGGGAGGTGAAAATCAAGTTTGAGATGGTCAAAATCCTTGAAAATTGTTTGATGACCAAAAGCGCCCCTGCTGGCCACGGGTGCCCAAAGTTTTGATGGCCCAAAAGTCAAAATTAGGGTTTGCAACCTCAAGAAGTTCCTTTTCAATTTTGATCCCGCTCTTCAACGAGATTGTCTATTGGATTTGTTAGTCATTCAAGAACAGTGATCAAACAAAGGCTTCGATGACGTTTGCAAAGGAAAAAAATGAAAAATTTCAAAAACTTTCGAATTCTGATAAAGTTGGCGTCCAAAGTCAAACTTTGACTTGAAGATATTTTTTGAAGTGAAGTGCATGCCTTGGCCGCCCTAAAATTTCTAAAATTTAGGGATTTTTCAATTGAACTCAAATTGATAATAAGACTCCAATTCCACCTCCAAATTGAACTACGAATTGCTCCATTCTTCTTGCATGCTACACCCTTCCTCTTTTGCATGATTTTTGACGCCTATTGAAGGATTAGTCTTCATTTTGTTGACTAAATGGAGGTCCAATGAGATCGCTTCATCCTAAATTTAGGATTTAACTACTTGAGGTGTCTATATTCATGAAGACTTGTTTAAATAACCATTTAGGCGTCCATTTTCCTCGTCACAGGTTGAAGACAAGCTCATATTTTCTCATGCAAACAGGATTTGGAGATGCTAAAGAGGATATTTTTCAGATTTCTTCGAAGATTCAAGATCAAATTTCTCAGAAGAATATTTTCCCTCAACTATTTTTCCAAGGCATCAATTTTCCAAAACAGGCGATTGGCTTCTTCAAATTTTAGCAATCTAGGTCCTCATATTTTTGGCTTCTCTTGAAAATCAACAACTTTTTCTTTGAAGCTTCCACCCTAAATCTTAGGGTTCTCTTTCTTCTGTCTTTTTCTAAAATTGATCAACTAGGTTTACTCTGCACAAAATTGGCAAGAAAACCCATGTTCCAGAATTTTTAGCCACTTCGGGTTGAAAGTTGAAGGCTTTGCATGGTGGGCAAAAATACATATTTTCCAAAATTTGGTCATTTGGGCTCATTTAGCACAACGTTGGCAACAAAACCCATGTTCCAGAATTTTTCAAGAAAATGGCCCTACTACCCCTTATTTTTAGGGTTTTCGAAAAAAGTCATTTCATAAAACTGAGAAATTGGGTTTGTTTAGCTCTTAGGCGCCAACAAAACCCATGTGCTAGAATTTTTCGGAAAGGAAAAGCTTTTGCAACCCCGTTGCCCCCTGCAACTTCTACCCCAAGAGGTCATTGCATGTCAAATGAAAATCATTTTTTTCGAATTCTGATGGTCTGGGTTAGCTTAGAAATACATTCTCTACAAAACCCACATCTAAATTTTTTTCATGAAAATTGTGCCTGGACAGGCTATTTTTAGCCTCACCAGAAGCTTTTTTTAGCCTTTTTAGAAGTTCGTCCAAACATATCCAAGTTTACAGCCAAAAGTCTAATTTTTCATAATGCAATTGAATCTAATTGAATACAAGACCAAATCGGTTTTCATTCATGACTTCTTGAAGAATTTTGACATTGACTTGTGTCATGTTCATTCGATGATTAAATTGACCACTTTGGAGGGCATAAATAGTACTACAATCAAGCATCTTGATCACTACAGATTGTTGGCAGCAACTTCTATTCCCATCACAGTGTCATATCTCGAGTTTGTCGTTGCATGCATCAAGCATTACAACCCTTCTACACGACAAATTCAATCAACAGATGGGCGAGTTGTTGTAGCCTCAAGCCGAGAGATGTTGAAAAGTGTTTCGCCATTCCACCCCATATAGATAATTGCATCATAATCATAGATGAATGTGAAAAGATATGGCACGCAGAAAAGGATAGATCCCAAAAGAAATTCGCTCAAAGGTGGTTGAAAGAGCAACAAACTAATTTGTCGAAGAAGCTTGGGCGTGGAGAATTCAAAGATGAGATTGCTATCCTAATTACCTTGCTCAACCGGATCACAGGTCAAGAAGAAGCTAATATTTTTCGGCCATGGATGTTTTATGTCATCTCTCAAATTGTCAATAATAAAGAAATTATGACTGGGCAATGTTGATCAGTGAAGTTTTTCATCAGCAGATCATGAGATTTCTCAAGCTCCATGAGTTTCATATGGTTTCTCATCTTGTCTATCTAATTGCTTTCCAAGGCAATTTTAGAGTCTTGAAAACCGTTGGAACTCTTGGTGTTTAACGTGTGCATGAATACTTCCCACAGTTGGAGTTCTCGTGAATTGAACAAGATTTCAAGGAGGTGAACAATCATTTTTTGATGAAAACAGTGAGAGATCTTGACAACAAGATGCACATAGGATTTCAACTTATGCGAAATCGACAATGGTGAATTGGGTTGATTGGTTTATCTAATTTCCCATATTCACCTACATTAGAGTATATGGTTTCTTAGGAGAACCTTTGATGCTATCGAGATACCCATCTGACAAAGTCTTGTTCATGGAGTTCTTGAGACAAGTTCACGAGGTTCATTCATTTCTACCAAATCGACATAAGACAACGTTCACTTTTCCATGTGGATTGGGCATATACAAATGCAAATCAACAACCAATTGTAAGTTTATGAGCAACAAATTGTCAAAACTTCATCTCAAGTACCTCAACGAAAAGCGCCCGTATGATCCTTTGGGCCTTTTCTCAACTCGTTTGGAGTGGAATCATTCACACAAGACAACACTTGAAGACTTTTGGGTCAATTGTGAGGATGAATTTGAAGTACGTAGGCACCATTATTGTATACTCACTCTTCCTCAACTTGCTAATTTCTTATCAACAGTTGATGAAGGTTTGTCAAATGATGATGGAGAATTTTTTCTTTCTACACTCATCAAAGATCAATGCTCGCTAGCCGCTTCAACAACTAGATTGGTATGCCAAAGAGAGTACTTCAATTGAGGATCTATGAAGCCAAGTTGTCAATACTAGTATGCTTTTCTTGGACAACAAGAGGATGCAGAAGGTAGTCCCGGTTTCAGAGCCGCCAATTGTACATTCTTCACTACCTTCCACATCAAGATCAAAACCCAAACAAAAAATGTGGAGGAATCCGTTCGAAGGTGTCAGGGTTAGTGAAAAGACATAATTTGAAAGTAAATGCAAGTCAACGAGAACAACTAGAAAAGGTGTCAGAAATTCTAGTGGAGCCAGTGGCACAAGCTGAAGCTGGGTCCTCATATTTTGGTTTGCCGCTATCTTCTCAGCCTCCTCCCATTCAGATAGATTCAAAACCAGAATTGCCAGTTCATGGAGTCTCAGTGCTTAATTCATCAGGAGTTGACATAGCTGCAGTCATTTCTCCCAGAGAAGTTGACATAGATCATTCATCTTGGCTTGAGAAAGCTTTGGGTAGAAGGAGGCGAAAGCCTTCCTATCAGTTGGATCTTTCAGAGTTTGGCAATGTCTATCAAGACAGGTCAAATAAGATGATCAAGAAACAAGTGCACATGGAGCAAAATCTTGATGCAGAGATTGTCATTGAGTTTGCTACACCGCCAGAGGGCAAGAGACTAGATGAGGTTGAGGTTAGTGATTTCATCTTTGTCAAAGCCAACCTTGGTAGGAGCACTCAGCATGTGGACGTGAGCCTCTTTAAGGTGGCTACATGTGAAGCTCGAAAAACACACATTCCAAATAAATTACTTCCATGATCATTGCACATTGCAAGTAAGGAAAAAGAGATAGCATGATTAACATTACATAACCATAGATGCTAAAAAACAAGTTCATTAAGGAAATACAAATTACATACACCAAAGGGTGTTACAAATCATCTATTTCAATGATACATAAACAAATTTACATCAATAATTACATCCATGAAGTAGAGTTACAATTTACAAATTGGCTACACAAGCCATACAAAAATGATACATGAAGTGCATCCATAACATAAAGAATCTTTGATCCTCGTCCGCTATGACACCACTGGTCTTCTTGCGTCGAGGCCAAGAGTGCAGTTAAGGCGTCTTTTCTGCCCAACTATGAAGCACATGACTTCCCTAGGTTTCTTCTTAACTCGAAGAAATCCCCGACCCTACACGAGGAGCCTAGCAACCTAGAACAATAAAGTAGGAGAGAACTCTCGATGCATGTTTGATGCCTATATGCATTCTTATCCTAGAACAACATATTTCTTGCAAGCAGGATGTGGTAGAGATATATGACATAAACATTCTAGGTTTTTTATCCATCTATTTCAATGGTTCATTAGCTTGGCCAAACATTCAAATATAAATGATAGTTTAAGAAAAGGTTAACTACTGTCTCTGGGAGTCCACATTCGGCATCATGTCTCGAAAGTTTCTCATAAAAAATGAAATATTGCATAGTTCATACAAGTTGCACAAAGTTCAATAATTCAAGCATTCTTTTGGAAAACAATTACATTTCCAAAGTTCACTATTTGATTGTTTAAAAGAATAATTCAAGAGTAATTCTTCATTTGGTTTTTCATTTCACAAGGAATTCATTACAATCAACCCCTACACTCCAATGGATAAAAGCAATTAAATGCACATGTGCCCTTTTCTACTTGCTTACAAAGTATCCCATATTTCCAATTTAAATGATTTAGTCTAAAAAATAACAAGTTGGTGTAAATTTGAAGTAATACTTCCAACTTGAAATGTATACATTTTAAAGAGTAAAATTTGCTCATTCACACACATATATATATATTTTACATGTTTCTACCATATTTAGAAATTAATCAAACTAATACAAAAATATATCCATTTAAAATATAAATATCTAATATTGCAAGTCGGATTATTATCATCTATTCTTTTGTATTTTAAATCTTCCTCTCATATGTTTATGCATATATATATATAGATGAAATATAGAAAATCATATTCTCAGCTGAAGAAATTTCATCTCAAAAAAATTATTATAGTAACAACATTTACATTTTTATCGGATTGATATATCTATTTGAAATTGAATATGTGTATATATGTGTGTGTGTGTGTGTGTGTACACTTTCAAAAATTCACAATGACATTGAAATAATATATACATCTTTCGACCAGGTAAATATTTATTCTTTTAAAATCTATAGTGACAATTTAATAATAAATATTCTTACACTGTGTGTATGTGTGTATGTATATATGTGTATATACCTAAAATTATGCAGCCAAAATAATAAACTCCGCGCAGGGAAAACAAGGAAGGTACACATAAATCTTCAAGGCTCGGCTTGGTATTGGCTGCCGGCCTTCCCCAAGAGGGGACATTGCCAATGGAGGGCAGCGCCCTCTCCACAGGCAACCTTCCCCAAAAGGGGAGGCGTGGCTGGGGGGAAGGCTTAAAGCCTTTCCCAAAGCATTTAAGAATAATAAACTTCCAAACAATTAAACAACACCTCCCTTAATAAATCCATTTCAGGTTTTTATCCTTTTCGAATATGCCCAACATAGTTATAGTAATAATAATATATATTTACATGTATATATACAACTCGGTATATATGTAAATATGTATTATTATTACATTTTGAAATCATTAATTCAATTTAAAAGAAAAAATTGTAGATTCCAGGTCAGTTTATTGAAATTCAATTCCAAATTCAATTCTACAGTAGTCGTGCAAATACAAGTATATATATAAATATTATATATATTTATATTTATGTATTTATATAAATATGTATAATTTATATAAAAAAAATAGAAAGAATATAGATTTGTACAATCTTGGTTCAGAATTCCATAGATTAACTCACTAAATGCAAGATTACAATCAATTGGGAATTTGATAGAAGAAATTTTTACTTTTCCACAATACAGTAAATAGTTCCAATATTTGAAATTAAAACATAATGGAAGAAGGATTTAAAAACTTCGAAATCGCTTTTCGACTGATTTTTTTCTTGTTGTTTCCTCTCCTTTCTCGTTCTTAATTGCTAGAAATCTCTTGCTGAAGATTTTCCTCTTTTCCCCTGTATTATTTTTTCCTCTTCTTTCCACCATTTTTAGTTTACTGTACTTCACAAACCCTCTTCCCGACATCCATTTTTCTGTTATATTTTGCAGAGCAATAAAGAAATATTTTGATAGCTATTCCATGTTTCTATTAATGATTTCTTCACAAATCCAAATACCTAATCTTGAAAATAATATTAATAAAGTTTATTTCCATGCACAATACTTATCCTCCAATAATATTAATAAAGAAATCCTATTTTTATTGCATACAAAGCATTTATCCTCTATAAAATAATAAGGAAGCCATTTTAATTTGCAATTTAAATATTTATTCAAAGTAAATAATAAAGAAATATCACTTACTTGCACATAAAACAATTTTCCTAAATAACAAGGTATTTTCATTTAATTGCAAATAAATTAATTATTCTAAATAACAAGCATTATCTTTTAATTGTAAAATGAATTCTCTTATAAAAATATAATTAATTATTTTATTCCTTTGCACTTTTATTTCATTATAAATTAATTAAATTAAACATTTTAAAGTTACGAACAATAAAGCAGTCAGCTAAATTTAATACTAAATGCATGTATATGATTCTAAGTGCTCGTGTGTGATCGAGAGAACCGTTCCTCCTTTACCCTATTAGGAAGGTAACCTCCTCCACCTTAGCCACACCCTTGGTCTTTAAAAGTCGTGCAACTCAAGTACACTTAGGCACCCATTAATGGATTAGTATCCAGGTAAAATACAAATCAAAGCATTATAATGCATTAATCCAAATAACACTATTCTATTTTTGCATCACTTTCAAATAAAACTAAATTTAATACATTTCAACTTTTCAAAGATAAAACGAACATTTTCATATTTCATCTCACAAAACACCATATTATTTATTATTACTCTACCACACACGTTCAATCATATATCATGTCCATATAAAGAAAAAAACAAACTGCATCAAAGTTTGAGATGTGACATCCTTTCCCACTTGAAAGAAACATCGTCTCAATGTCTTATTACAAAACGTCCACACAACAAAGTCTTAAACATATAGTGTATCATAAGTCATAATAGATAGGAAATAAAAACATGCTAGAATCTCAAATGTGGAAAAGATCTATCAATATCCTTTGCATTCTCCCAGGTGACACTATCTATTGAATACTAGTCCCACTGGACCCTATACTACACAATATCACTGTTCTGTAACTTAATGTTGCGCCTTTCCAGAATCTTAATGGGCTCCACTAGCACCACCCCTAGATCCTGCACTTGCAATGCATGCCAGCCAAGAATATGAGTAACATCAGGATGATATGGTTAAGCACAGAAACATGGAAGACATTATGTATACGGGATAGATCCGGTGGCAGAGCAAGCCTGTATGCAGCTAGATTAACAACTTCCAAAACCTCAAAAGGACCAACATATCTAGGGGCAAGCTTAGAGCTCTTGCCGAAAGAGATTGGACTTTTTTGTGGCCTAACTCTCAAGAAGGCCTTATCTCCCACTGAGAATTGTCTAAAAGTTCTATTCCTATCAGCAAAACTCTTTTGAGGATCTGAAGCTTGTTTCAACTTTTCCTTGATTAGCTTCATCTGATCCTCCATCTCTCAACATATCAGGCCCAATAACAATCATGTCTTCCACCCTGTCCCAACTAATAGGTGTACGAAATTTACGGCCATACAATGCCTCGAAAGGTGCCATTCCTAAAGAGGCGTGATAGGAGTTACTATATGTGAACTCTACCAAAGGTAGGTACTCTTCCCACTTATGTTGTTGTTCCATACAATACATCTTGAGGAGATCATCTACTACCTGATTTACCCTCTTTGTCTGACCGTCGATCTAAGGATGATAAGCTGAGCTAAAGTTTAGTTTGGTTCCCAAAGAAGAATTCAATGTAGCCTAGAACCTAGAAGTCATTTGAGTGTCACGATCAGAGATGATCGTCTCTAGCATTCCGTGCAACCGAAAGATATCCTACTCAAACTTATTTTCTAAGACCAAGGATCCATCCTTAAGATTCCTAGGGATGAAGTGAGCTACTTTCATCAATTTATCTACTACAACCAAGATGACATCATGTCGGTTCTTGGTCATAGGCAACCCCCTGAATAAAATCCATAGTGATTACCTGCCATTTATACTCTGGCACTCTATGTGGGTATCGAAGTACCGCCAGATGCACATGCTCAACCTTAACTCGCTGGCACTCCAAAAATTGGGCTACAAAAGCAATAACATCCCTCTTAATTCCTGGCCAGAAATACAATGGTCTAAGTCCCTCTACCATTTTTGTCACACCTGGGTGCCCTGAATATGGTGCATTATGAAACTCTTCTAGGACTAGCTCCCTCAATCCTATTACGTTAGGAATATACATCCATCCTTGGAACCTCAAGAGTCCATCAGTCTCAAACATATATCCAACAAATCTATGATCTGAAGGATCTTGCTCTAGGGCTTGTTTCACCCTTTCATGATGCTCATCTCCTGACAAAGCTTGTATCACTTGCTGCCTGAAACTTGAACTTATAGTGACCATAGTTGCAAGATGTCTCCTCCTACTTAAGGCATCTGCTACTGTGTTTTCTTTTCCTTTAATATACTCAATGCAAAAATCATATTCACTCAAAAAATCCAACCATCGTCTTTGACGAGCATTCAGGTTAGGTTGAGTAAAGATATACTGCAAACCCGCATGATCTATTTTCAGCTCAAAAGGCTTCCCCAAAAGGTAGTGTCTCCACATTTAAAGAGCGTGCATTATGGCAACCAACTCCAAATCATGTGGTGCATAGTTCAATTCATGTTCTTTCAATTTCCTTGATTCATATGCCACCACCTATCCATCCTGCATAAGGATTGCTCCTACACCCTCTCCCGAAGCATCTGTTATCATTGTAAAGTGCCCATTTGGATCTGACACAATCAAGATAGGTGCAAAAGTAAGTTTCTCCTTCAACAACTAAAAATCCTTCTCACTCTTGTCACTCCATTAAAATTTATTTCCTTTTCTTTGGAGTGCGGTGATGGGTGTTGCGATTGTTGAGAACCCCTAGATAAATTTCCTATAATAGCCAAGAAGTCCCATAAAGCTCCAGACTTCATAAACATTCTGCAGTGCTAGCCACTCCATGATTGCCTTAATCTTATCTGGGTCCATTTTATCCCATCAACTGAAATAACATGTCCGAAATAGTGCACCTCAGTTTGGTAGAAAGTGCATTTAGAAATCTTCCCATAAAGCTTATGATCCCTCAACTGTTGCAACACTATCCTCAAATGTTTTTTATGCTCTTCCTCTGATTTAGAATATGGATATCATCTAGGAAAACCAAGACAAAGTCATCTCTGAAATCTCAGAAGATGTTGTTCATCAAATTCATAAAAGCTACAGGGGCATTGGTTAGCCCAAATGGTAATATCGTGAATTCATAGTGCCCGTATCTCATCCTGAAAGCAGTTTTGAAAATTTCTTCATCCTTTATCCTGAATTGATGGTATCCCGATCTGTAATGTCCCCATTTTTAGCACTACATGTTCTAGTGACTATTAGTCGATTTCCTGATGCTCGGAGGATAGTCAGAGGCAGAATTAGGGATTCCAGCTGCTTGATGGTTTTCCTTGAGGATTCAGAGGGTTGCATGTTGGAGTTTTGCAGTTTGGTCGCGGGATTCCTACTAGGTTTTCAGAAGGCTTCGCGACAGCGTGACATGCAACTGAATCAGAGAACCTTTCCAGACTTACTATTTTTAGTGAGTTACGATGGCTGCATAGTGGAGTTTCATAATTCAGATTGTGGTTGCCTTCTAGGTTTTCTGAGAGCTTCGCGATGACGTGACATGCAAATGATTCAGAGGACTTTTTTAGACTTACTATTTTTAGTAAGTATGACGACTGCTCGAACTAGGGTTAAAACGAGTTTGGAACAACTTACTATTTTTAGCAGTATGTTATTTTTAGTAAGTGTTATTTTTGGCAGTGCTATTTTTAGCAAGGTCTCTGAAGTTCGAATAAGTGGCTATATCAGGCAGGGCAGTGTGTTCATCCGGGCTCCAGCTGTTGAGGTGGTTATTTTGTCAAGTTCGATAATTGAGGAAAATATTAAGTTAAGTGAAATATTTACCACTTTCCTAAAGTCGACTCGGAAGGCAAAAAATGGACGCCAAAAGCAAGGAACTTTTAATTATCTAAAAAGTACGGATTTTTGCCTAGGGAAAAGGGATGCCTTTCGGAGAAGTCAAATAGTCAACATGGAATTAGGGTTTCTGAGTGGATCGCACCTTCTAGAAGGTTCTAGGGGGCTCGACAAAAGTTATAAAAGGAGGCGTTGGGTCTTCATTCAGTATTTGATGTTTTACGATATTGTTATGCTGCCGGAATGGTTGCTAGATTGCTTCGAGGAATGAATGCCTCCTAGCCTTGGCTTGACTTCGTGCTTGAAAGATAGCACCTAGTGGAGAAGTTTGCTTATTTTTGAGAGTTTTTGTTGTGAGGATTGCATTGTAGTTGAGTTTTGCTTGTAGTGCAGATTATTGCATTTTATGTCTTTTTCTGGAGTTGCTGATAACAGGGTTGAATCTATTGTTTTACCCATAAATCTAAAAATAAAAATAGCATGCTTCTGGGTATTGATTCATTGAGTTTCTGTGATAGGGGCGACACTTTGCCTTGAGTTTCAGAATTTTTAATGAAGAGTTGGATTTTATAATGCAAAATCGTACCTTCTTGCAAGTCATACCTTCCTAGGATGCATTTGGATATGTGCATTAAATATCTAGGCTTGTTTGCCTTAGGTTCTTCATTGGGATTTAGGCGCCATACCTCCAAGAGTCTTTAGCATTTGTCCTCATGACGTTTGGTGAAGATTTGAGTATTTCATGAGTAATTTAGTGAGGAATAGGTTGCTGTTCTGTGTTATTTCGGTCAGCTGCTCAGTCATATCAGTTTTTTAGGAGTCCATCTTGAGGGTGGGATTGAGTCTGAGAGGTCAAGTAGAGTATAGAAGAGTCATTTATATTTACTACAACATTGAACAATTTCTAATCATGTGTGCTTGGCAGGTTCTCTAAATATTGTAGTTGAACAGTAGTACTGTTAGCATTCTATCTTCTACTCTTTCATTTACTATATTTCCCACTGGATAAGTGGAAGAGGCTGGCTTGCCGCCTACTTTACATTTTGAAGTTGCAGTTGTATCTTTCATCTCCGCCATATGGTCGCCTCATTTCCATTCTGGAATTGGGTAGCACATACTTGGTGTTGAGTTACTTTCAGTTGCAGTTTGTAGTGGTAGAGATCCTTTGACCATATGCTCGTCGTCCCCGATGCATTCTTGGTTAGAGTTCCCTTATCAGTTTTGCTTGAGATCCTCTAACCATATGTTCACACCTTGCCCAACTCGGGATCCTGGTGTACATTCTTGGTTAGAGTTACTGGTGCATCGTTTTGGGTTTGACTCTAACCTTAACGAGTGCATGTTGTATTGTAACTGTGATCAAAAATTGAAAAAATTGGCTTGGTATATTTCACGATCTCATATCAATCTTTGAGAATACCTTAACCCCTTTCATTTGATTGAATAGATCATCAATCCTATGGAGTAGATACTTATTCTTAATGGTAACCTTGTTAAGCATCCTATAATCAATGCACAACCTTAAGGTCCCATCCTTCTTCACAAATATGGCAGGTGCTCCCCATGGAGACACACTTGGCCTTATGAAACCAAGGTCTAGCAACTCTTGTATTTGGGCCTTCAGCTCATGCAATTCGCTAGTGTTCATCCTGTATGGTACCTTGGACTAAGGCTCAACTCTAGGTATCAAGTCTATTGAGAAATCAAATACTCGCTTAGGTGGTAGTTCAGTCAGCTCATCAAGAAAAACATCTTGAAATTCCTTCAGAATAGGATGGTCATTAGCTGACGACTCTAAGCTATCGAGATCCCTACCTTTCACTACATATATAGTGCACCCTTTTCTGCGAGCCTTCTTTAGCTGCATGGCAGAGATCTGCGTGAGTCCTAAAGGCCTTTTTAAACCATGAATCTCAACATAGTTACCTCGATCATCAAAACACCTCGCCGTTTTCTCCTCACAATCAACGAGGGCCTTATGTTCAGTAATCCAATTTATTCCCAAGATCATGTCATATGACCCCAGAGGTGCTACATACAAATTGATTTGCGTTTCAAAACTAGGAAGTTCAAGTTCACTGCAAGCTAGACATTGTTCCATTGTTCTCTCTACCCGATTAACCTTCCATGAATTAGCCATATATCCCAGCTTAGCAAATAATTTAGAAATAACATGAGGATCTACAAAACACTCAGTGGCTCTAGTATCAATTAAGATAGAAACAAGACATCTAAAAAGCTTACCCGAAAGCTGGATTGGTGTAGCATGGTAATCAACTTGGCAATTATCAACCGTTGCATGGATGTGATGTTGATTTATGTTCTTCGGATTATTCAGTCTTTGAGGACAAACACTGGCATAGTGCTCACCACCACAGGTATAACAACCTTCGCGAGGTGCTCTGGGTCTGTTGGGAACATCTCTCCTATTATTGTTGTTGTTATTGTAATTTTCCCTCTTATTGTAGTTCTGATTTCCATCATGGCGATCTTGAGAATTGTTACCCCTCTTGAGATTCCTTATCTACCTATTATTGGTATTGCCCTAATTGTACTGATTCTGATTACTGTTATTCTGATTGTTTCCTTGAGATTTCCTGTTACCATACTTGGCATCTTTGCTCCTGTAATTTGCAACCCGTTGTAACTTTTGTTCCTGCTTGGTAGCTTTCTCAAAGCCTCATCCATGGTGGAAGGATTATGAATGTCCACTTCAGCTCCAATTTGAGGCCTAAGTCCCAGAATGAATTTGCGAACCTAAAACCTCTCATCAAGCTGGTACTAGGGTACATATTTGAGCAAGTGGGAAAATATTTCCCAATATTGAGTTACTGTCATTCCCCCTTGAGTGAGAGTTTGGAATTCAGTCATCTTTTTGTCAAAATATGACTATGGTAGCCACCATTTCCTGAACAACTCCAAAAATTGTTCCCAAGTTACCTTGCCATGCAAAAATTGCTTTTCTGCCTTTTTGTTCTCCCAACAATGGCAGCTTCACCTGAGATTTGATATGATCCCCATTCAGCCTTAGTCTCATTGGACAAATATCACAGGGAAAAATGCTTCTCCATCTCAATCACCCACGCTTTTGCCTCGTCTCCAAATGTTTTACCATCAAATTTTGGTGGGTGACCTTGTTGAGGTACTTTCCCAACTCCTCAACCACTTTTCCTAGCTTACTTGAGTTTCCTTCGGTTTCAAGTTGTTTTGCATTTGTATTTCCTTCATTTCCACCAAAATTTGGCCCTTGTGGGCCTGTTCGCCTTTCTTGCTCTAGGTTGTCAATCTTGGCCTCTTATTGATTGAACAAGGCTAAGATCTGATCCAACTTGTCATTTGTATCACCACGGGATCCACCTCCATGATTATCACGATGATAAGTCCTAATATCCATCAAAGCTACTCTGGAACACATAACATTAAGCATAATTAGGCGTAGGTCCTAGAGTTTAACCTAGACGCTCTGATACCAAAATGTAAAGCTCAAAAAATACACATTCCAAATAAATTACTTCCATGATCATTGCACATTCCAAGTAAGGAAAAATAGGTAACATGATTAACATTACATGACCATAGATGCTCAAAAGCAAGTTCATTAATGAAATACAAATTACATACACCAAAGGGTGTTACAAATCATCTATTTCAATGATACATAACCAAGTTTACATCAATAATTACATCTATGAAGTAGAGTTACAATTTACAAATTGGCTACACAAGCCATACAAAAATTATACATGAAGTACATCCGTAACATAAAGAACCTTTGATCCTCATCTGTCGTGACACCACTGGTCTTCTTGCGCTGAGGCCAAGAGTGCGGTTAAGACACCTTTTCTTCCTAACTATGAAGCACATGACTTCCTCAGGTTTCTTCCTAACTTGAAGAAATCCCTGACCTTGCACGAGGAGCATAGAAACATGGAACAATAAAGCAAGAGGGAACTCTCGATGCATGTCTAATGCCTATATGCATTCCTATACTAGAACAACATATTTCTTGCAAGCAGGGTGCGATAGAGACATAAATGACATAAACATTCCAGGCTTGTTATCCATCTATTTCAATGGTTCATTAGCTTGGCCAAGCATTCAAATATAAATGGTAGTTTAAGAAAATGTTAACTATCGTCTGTGGGAGCCCACATTTGGCATCCTATCTTGAAATTTTCTCATAAAAAAGGAAATATTGCATAGTTCATACAAGTTGCACAAAGTTCAATAATTCAAGCATTCTTTCGGAAAGCAGTTACATTTCCAAAGTTCACTATTTGATTGCTTAAGAGAATAATTCAAGAGTAATTCTTCATCTGGTTTTTCATTTCACAAGGAATTCATTACAGTCAACTGCTACGCTCCAATGGATAAAAGCAATTAAATGCACATGTGCCCTTTTCTACTTGCTTACAAAGTATCCCAAATTTCCAATTTAAATGATTTAGTCTAAAAAATAACAGGTTGGTGTAAATTTGAAGTAATACTTCCAACTTGAAATGTATACATTTTAAAGAGTAAAATTTGCTCATTCACGTACAAGAAAATGCATCTCTCTCTCTCTCTCTCTCTCTCTCTCTATATATATATATATATATATATATATATATATATATATGTTTCTACCATATTAAGAAATTAATCAAACTAATACAGAAATATATCCATTTAAAACAAAAATATCTAATATTGCAAGTCAGATTTTTGTCATCTATTTTTTTGTATTTTAAATCTTGCTCTCATATGTTTATACATACATACATACATACATATATATATAGATGCATATACAGAAAATCATATTCTCAGTTGAAGAAATTTTATCTCAAAAACATTATTATAGCAACAACATTTACATTTTTATCAGATTGATATATCTATATCAAATTGAATATTTATGTGTGTGTGTGTATGTATATACACTTTCAAAAATTCACAATGGCATTGAAATAATATATACATATTTCAACCAAGTAAATATTTATTCTTTTAAAATCTATAGTGATAATTTAATAATAAATACTCTTATACTGTGTGTATCTATGTATATATATATATACCTAAATTTATGCAGCCAAAATAATAAACTCCGCGCAAGGAAAACAAGGAAGATACACAAAAATCTTCAAGGCTCGGCCTGGTATTGGTTGTTGGCCTTCCCCAAGAGGGGACACTGTCGATGGAGGGCAATGCCCTCTCCACAAGCAACCTTCCCCAAAAGGGGAAGCGTGGTTGGGGGAAGACTTAAAGCCTTTCCTCAAAGCATTTAAAAAAAAAAACCCCAAACAATTAAACAATGCTTCCCTTAATAAATTCATTTTAGGTTTTTATCCTTTTCGAATACACCCAACATAGTTATAGTAATAATAATATTTATTTACATGTATATATACAACTCGGTATATGTGTAAATATGTATTATTATTACATTTTGAAATCATTCATTCAATTTAAAAGGAAAATTTGTAGATTCCAAGCCAGTTTATTTAAATTCAATTCCAAATTCTACTGTAGCCGTGCAAATACAAGTATATATAAATATTATATATATTTATATTTATGTATTTATATAAATATATATAATTTATATAAAAGGAATAGGAAGAATACAGATTTGTACAATCTTGGTTTAGAATTCCATAGAGAAACTCACTAAATGCAAGATTACAATCAATTGGGAATTAATTCGACAGAAGAAATTTTTACTTTTGCACAATACAATAAATTGTTCCCATACTTGAAATTAAAACAAAATGAAAGAAGGATTTAAAAACCTGGAAATCGCTTTCCGACTGATTTTCTTCTTCTTGTTTCCTCTCTTTTTTCGTTCTTAATTGCTGGAAATTTCTTGCTGAAGATTTTCCTCTTTTCCCTTGTATTATTTTCTCCTCTTCTTTCCACCGTTTATAGTTTACTGTACTTCAAAAACCCTCTTCTCGGCATCCATTTTTTAGTTATATTTTGTAGAGCAATAAAGAAAGATTTTGATAGCTATTCAGTGTTTCTGATAAGATTTTCCTTCTTTTAAAGATTTCTCCACAAATCCAAATACCTAATCTTGAAAATAATATTAATAAAGTTTATTTCCATGCATAATATTTATCCTCTAATAATATTAATAAAGAAATCCTATTTTTATTGCATAGGAAGTATTTATCAGGAAGCCATTTTAATTTGCAATTTAAATATTTATTTAAAGTAAATAATAAAGAAATATCATTTACTTGCACATAATATTTTTTCCTAAATAACAAGGTATTTTCATTTAATTGCGAATAAATTAATTATTCTAAATAACAAGCATTATCTTTTAATTGTAAAATGAATTCTCTAATTAAAATATAATTAATTATTTTATTCCTTTGCACTTTTATTTCATTATAAATTAATTTAATTAAACATTTTAAAAATACGAACAATAAAACAGTCAGCTAAATTTAATACTAAATGCATGTACATGATTCTAAGTGCTCGTGTGTGATCGAGAGAATCGTTCCTCCTTTACCTTGCCAATAAGCTAACCTCCTCTACCTTAGCCACACCCTTGGTCTTCGACAGTCATGCAACTCAAGTACACTCAAGCACCCATTAATTTATTAGTATCTAGGTAAAATACAAATCAAAGCATTATAATGCATTAATCCAAATAACACTATTCTATTTTTGCATCACTTTCAAATAAAACTAAATTTAATACATTTCAACTTTTCTAAAGTTAAAATGAACTTTTTCATATTTCATCTCACAAAACACCATATTATTTATTATTTACTCTACCACAAACGTTCAATCATATATCAAGTCCATATAAAGCAAAAACAAACTGCATCAAAGTTTGAGACGTGACACTACAGGTAATCTTCAGGAGCGGGTGATGAAGGAAGGAGAAGACAAAGCATCCCTCAAGGTTGAAAATAAGTAGCTACGACAATATATCTTAGATCTTCTTCATGGGACTTCAAGAATTGTGGCTATTCTTTCACAGCTTCTATAATCACCTGTAGATCAATAAAAGTTATGTCTGTTGGTCAATCATGGAAATATTTTGGAAGATTGGATTGAATATTTTCTTACCAGGGGCAGATACCTTGTTGCAGAGTTGTACCAATTAAGGTATAATGCTCATGATCTTTGTCAAGGAATTCACCAACTTGAGTTGAGTATGGCGGAAAGCAAACCAAGAGATGATATCATCATTTCTCACTTAGCGATCACATATGATGTCGTTGTAGCAGAAGGAGACAAAAGGAATCTTTTTTCTTGGAGAGAACAACACCTCTTGAAAGTAGAAACTAATGAGAGTATCTACAAAGATGGTTGAAATCAAACAAATTGTCGTTGGTGGTCTCAAGCTCGTAAGTAGATTCATCACACAGATCTCATGTCATTATCTTCATGAGAATGGTACCTACATCGATCTTGGTGTTGTGTAAGAATAATTCTAAAGTTTGGTCTGTGATGGCTTTGATGGTGATCTTGTGGCATCCAAGTTGAATCATTTTTTAGTGACATCAACAAGTTTTGTCAAGGCAACTAAAGAGCTCAAAGAGTGTCTAAGATTGATCACAGATGGAGAGGAGACGTTGAGTAAATAGTCAATTATTTTGGACAGTATCAAAGTGCATGAGGAAGATGTAATTAACAATTTCCTAGAGGATATGATTGATCATGATAGCTTGGAGTAGACAGCCAGTTAGATCCCATGATTTTTCCAAGGATATAATCAAATGCAACAGTCAACTCAACATAACTCTTGAGTTCAAATTGTTGATTTTATGCATGTTTATCTCTTCTTCGGGAATATCTTTTGGTGGAGGTGGAACTTTCAATTAGGTTTCAGTTAACTGATATTGGTTATCAATTGACTCGCATATCAATAAGACTTGCATGTTGGCAAGTCCAATAAGTTTAGTTTAGAATCAGTTAACTGAGGTAGTTTTTCTAGTTAACTATTGAGTTGCACACATTTAGACATAGGAATAAATCTTGCATGTTGGCAAGACTGAATGTTAACTCAAGGAGATTTTAGGGTTCCCTACTCCTTTGAGATTCTATGAATAAGAGCACCTTGGTCATGATATTTTAACTTTTGCTTGTGATGACAAATTGCTGAGCCACTTTCACCTGCAATATTGCTATTCAGTATTGGTTCACATTGTGTAAGAACAAGATTGTATGTTTGTTTCATCATGAAAGTACTTGTTTAGTTTATTGTTTAATGTCATGTTATAAACCTGGTTTGCTTGTCTATTGTGTGTTTATTTCATTATACAATTTGATGTCCCTGATTTGCTAGTGTAATCTTTGATTGCAGTTGAGATAATAAATTAGGAAAGCCATGTGCCTTTGATGCAAAAATTCTCAAAGTATTTCATGTTTGTTGTTTCAAATAATATTTCTTTCGACCTACACCTTGGATAGAGTGTTACACCTCCATGGGAATTTAGAGATGAGGATTATCGTTTAATGTTTCTAGTAATCTATATTTCAGCCTGCACCTTGGAAAAAGCACCTTGCCTCCTTGGGAATCCTGAGATTTAACTTACCGTTTAAGTGTTTACTTGCATAAACTTTATTTCAGCGTAAATCTAAAAGAGAAATGATCCTTCAGATGGATTCTGAGAGACAATTTGTCTAAGTGATCCAACCATTCCCAATTGCTCCTAGATCCTCTCGCTCTGAATTACTTGAGGAGATAGGATAGTTATAGCTTTAGCCTAGTTGTAGTTAAGATTTGCAAAAACCAAAGAAAACCTTAGGTGCAACGTATTTGGTTTTATAACCTTGTGTCTCTACCAGCTGAGTTAAAAATATAGGAATTTAGATTACTTTACCTTTTATGAAAAACAACAAAAGAGGGAGCTTCCCCTCCTAATTTGAAGAGCGGTTTATCTATGCATAGTTGTCTGTTTACAATACGCACTCCAGAGGTGCGAATTGAAATGCCAACAGTTTTTTGGTGCCCACCATGGGGAACGAGGCATAAAACTTGAAGAAATCTAACACTTTATTTCATGGGAATGATTATTTGGCATCTGATTGCATGATCCATACAGAAGCAATGGATGATGACAACAATAATTCTAGCAAGAGATGTCCACCCTCATTACCTCGAGGTAATAACATTGGACCTTTTTATTTTTAGGTAAATCTTGAGTTACCTAAAGGGTCAAGGAAGCACTTTCCCCGATTTCATAGTGATGGAAGTTAACACCCAGATGAACATTTTTTTGTGTTCACAACGCGGGCTTGCGTCATCTTGCACGTGGCATATGAAGACGTCACAGTGCGTATCTTTGTGGAGACTCTTGTGGGAAATTTTTCCAACTAGTTCAATCACTTGGAACTAGGAATTATCACAAGCTAGGTGACAATGAGTGAGAAATTTTTAGCAAGATTCAAGCCCAATGAAGATAGTCATATGTTGTTTTCACAACTTGCAAATTCAAAGATGGAACACAATAAACACATGAGGGAATTTGTAACAATATTTAATCATCTTGTTACAAGACTTTATTCTACACTCGATCCATCACCGAAGATTCTGATGAGTTGTTTCATAAATGCTCTTCCATCAAAGATAACCTTCTTCCTCGACGAAAAAAGAGACAGAGTTGAAGAGTGCACAAGAAAATGCCATCAAGTTGGAGGATAATATGATCACTTTCAGCTTGATGAAAACAAATTCTATCATATCTCTAGTTCAACAACCATACCAGCCAAAAAGAGACAATTTTTCAGCCACGGTTGTGAACATCTCCATCAACACCAATGTTTGAAGCTGCACACAGTGTAGTATTTTGTTGTTTCCATGAAACTGATGCACATACCAGATTCAAATGTCTTGAGAATCTAAGAATGAACCAAATCATGGGATACACTGAAGGTACTTCCAGTTCTAGTTTTGTACCAACACCAAGTTTGAATGTTGGCTTACCACAAATGGATAAATTTGATGGTGACTCTATAGTGAGATACTTTGAAAGAGAACCCGTCAATATAGAAAAAGAAGCATACCGTCAGTATTCTCTTGCGGTGAATCATGAAAAAATTTCAACGCCTGTGTTTACATGTGCTCAACACTTAAAAGCACAAAAAGAAGAAGACCAAGGTACAAATCTCTCAACTAAATATCTTCAAGATCATCTACAACAACTAGATCAGATTCTCAAAGTTGTAAAGAAGCAAGTTGTTCTCAAGTCATCTGTTCTAGTAGGAGAAAAGCCTGAAACAGGTCCTAGTAATTATGTGACTCTGTTAGAGAAAGAAACTGAAGACTAGAACATTGCTTGTTATGAAAAGAGACTGACATAGGATACAAATTCATGGACAATATAGTTTTATGGAGGTTGTTTCGATGCAAGTTCAAAAGTAGGGAAAATGGTCATCTCCCCTAAAATACAGTTGCACCCATCTGTGCAATTCACTAAAGCTAAGAAAGAGGCACTTTTAATAGGCCTCAAAAATGCCGAAGACATGGGAATCAAAGTCCTATGTGTTAAAGGTGATGTAGAGCTGATCAATGAGCCTGCCAAACGATATATTCAAGTCAGAAAAGATCACCTACAACATTATAAAAATCGACAGCAAAACTAATGCCTCAGGGGTATCAACTTTCCCATTTGCATCATATTCTGACTTTTGTCAGAGTAATTTTTCTTGGATATACGAGTACCTAAGAATCTTCATCCCAGAGGGATTGTCTCTTGCAATACCCATCAGAAGAGAAGTAAAGCCTTTCAAGCAGAAGCAACATCGATGGAAGGCTCTTCCCGCTGCCATATAGTGGGAAATATCTAAAACACTTCATCCCTTCGGGGGTGGAGTAAATATTTGTAAGTAATTTTTCTTTTTTTTCTATTATGTTGTAATGTGTTTCCCCATTCCGTAAAGTCTCATCGTGTTTTAGGTGATTAGGTAGTCTTGTTTTTAGGTGAATTTTTAGGAAAAATCCAAACCAATCAGTGTTTTGAAAAGTCCTAACTCCATCACCCAACTAATAAGGTATTGGTATGCACTTTAAAACTTAGAGATTCACGGTTCTAGTATGTCATAAGTATTCGAAATGGCCACCAGACAGAGCCTAATGTTGTACCCAAAAAACAAATTTGGCTTCAATAAGGCATTTTGATAAAATGGTCTAAATCTTGTAAAATTATAGTCAAAACTCATTTTTAGGTCAAATGAAGCATGAGATTTTTGTGGGTTTACTATCTAGACGATACTGGAAATTTTTGAAATATTTGAAAATTAGGGTTTCGTGCCCCTATTTTTAGGAAAACCCCTAAAAATGGGATCTTTCCATAAATGACTGAAATTAATTTTGATTAACTTATTTCACTTCACGGTCACATTAGTCAAGTCAAAATCAAGAAAAAGTTAGTTTTTCTCTGGTGGGTCTACTTCACTTTTTTATGAGAAAATTTAGGACCTTTGAGGTCAACAATGGCAGATGGCCAGATACCAAGTGTCAAAATATAAGCCTCAAACACTCCAGCAAATATTTTATGGTGAAAGATGCTCGAAAACATGCTTCACAATAGAGGGGATTTTCAAAAGGTGAAAAATGTAAAAATATTCTAAGTCTAGAAATAGTATGCCTTGCTACAAGGGAGATGCCTTTGCAATCAAACGCCCAAGTCAACTTTGCAATGTTCATGCATGTAGAATAGTGAATGCAATAACAGCAGTGAACGTACTCGCGTCAATAGCAAAAATGCTCAAACTCAGTCAGATTAGCCCAATAACACAGTGATTGTGAAGCACGAGGAGGTGAAAATCATCAAAAAATTATCAATTCTAGAGCCAAAAATGCCGTCACTAGCCAAGGGCGCCCTTGAATTTGAAAGGCCAACTGTAGTCATTAACAATTGCAAAACCAATCATCTTCTTCAGAATCATGTTGGCTTTCCATTGGATCATCCAATGAGTTCACCGAATTCATCAAACACCATCAAACAAAGGTAAAGGTAGAAGGTGGTGAAAGTGAAATTCATCAAAGACGACAATAAACAAGGGAAAAAGTGCCCCTGTATCCTAGGGGTGCCCAAGAAATAAACCTATCGAATGTCAGTCTTTGGATTGGAAACCTCTAGATGATCCCCTCCAATTCAATCCAGCTTCACGATGGATCCTACAACTAGTTCACGAGACATATCAAATGGCAGCAGTTGTCGATCAAAAAGCATGTGAAACAAAGGAAATGAAGTTAGTCATAATTTGACTAACACTGATGGGGAAAAGCACCCCTACTGGCCAGGGGCACCCAAAATTTTGAGAAACCAAATGTAAATTTTTGAGCAAATGAAATCTTAGTGTTTATCTCAGACTTGATCAAGCTTTGCAACGAGTCCGTCAACAGATTAATCAGAGTTGCCAAACAGTCAGGACCAGGAGTCAAATAGAAGGATTTAGTCAAAGTCAAATTGTGAGTTCAGAGCACAAAAGTGCCCCTGATGGCCAAGGGTGCCTAGAGTTTTGAGCCCTCAAATGTAGTTGCTAGGGTTTCCTAAGATATTTTATCATGTTCAAAATTCTTCAAGCTTTCCATTGAATATCTTAGCCTGATCAGATGAATTGTCAGTAGTTGGTAGTTGCAGATTGAACGAAGAACGAAGCACGAAGAACAAAATTAGAAAGTTGTAAAAAAATGGTTAAGCCTGGCAATAAAGGAACAGCTATTGACCAAGGGTCCCAAGATTTTAACATGTTAGATGCAGTTTTTATGGTTTATTCCCTCTAGAAGATCATGTTAAGTTTTGATCCAGCTTCGCGATGAACCTATCAGCCAACTCAGGAGATTTGTGAAGTGTCAGGAAATGCAGACTGAAGGGAGGTGAAAATCAAGTTTGAGATGGTGAAAATCCTTGAAAATTTTCTGTCTAATGACCAAAAGCACCCCTGTTGGCCAAAGGCACCCAGAGTTTTGATGGCCCAAAAGTTAAAATTAGGGTTTGCGACCTCAATAAGTTCCTTTTCAGTTTTGATCCTGCTCTTCAATGAGACTGTCAACTAGTTATCTGCCAGTCATTCAGAAATAGTGATCAAACAAAGGCTTCGATGATGTTTAAAAAGGAAAAAAATGAGAATTTTCAAAAAGTTTCTAAGTGAGAAAGTTGGCGTCCAAAGTCAAACTTCGACTTGAAGATATTTTTGAAATGAAAGTGCATGCCTTAGCCGCCCTAAAATTTAGGGATTGTTCAACTAAACTCAAACTGATAATAAGACTTCAATTCCACCTCCAAATTGAACTACAAATTGCTCCATTCTTCTTGCATGCTACACCCTTCCTCTTTTGCATGATTTTTGAAGCCTATTAAAGGATTAGTCCTTTTTTTATTGACTAAATGGAAGTCCAATGATATCACTTCATCCTAAATTTAGGATTTAACTGTTTCCTATTAAATTAAATAAGCATTTAGGTTCATTTTCCTCATCACAGGTTGAAGATGAGCTCATATTTTCTCATGCAAACAAGGTTTGGAGATGCTAAAGAGTATTTTTCATATTTCTTTGAAGATTCAAGATCATATTTCTCAAAAGAATATTTTTCCCTTAGCTATTTTCCAAGGCATTAGTTTCAGAACAAACGATTGGCTTCTTCAGATTTCGACAATCTAGGTCCTCATATTTTTGGCTTCTCTTGAAAATCGAAAACCTTTTCTTCGAAGCTTCTACCCTAAATTTTAGGGTTTTCTCTTTCTTCTGTCTTTTTCTAAAATTGATCAATTGGGTTTACTTTGCACAAAATTGGTAAGATAACCCATGTTTCAAAAATTTTAGCCACTTCGGGCTGAAAGTTGAAGGCTTTGCATGGTGGGAAAAAGACATATTTTTCAAAATCTAGTCATCTGGGTTCATTCAACACAACGTTGGCAACAAAACCCATGTTCTAGAATTTTTCAAGAAAAATTGCTCCGCTACCCCTGATTTTTAGGGTTTTCAAAAAAAGTCATCATTTTAGAAAACAGAGAAACTAGGATTGTTTAACTCTCAGGCGCCAACAAAACCCATGTGCCAGATTTTTTTCAGAAAGGAAAAGCTTTTGTAGCCCCGCTGTCCCTGCAACTTCTACCCCGAGAGGTCATTGCATGTCAAAGGAAAAATCATTTTTTCAAATTTATGATGATTTGGGTCGGCTTAGAAATACATTCTCTACAAAACCCATATCAGAAATTTTCATGAAAATTGTCCCTCGATAGGCTATTTTTAGCCTTTTCATAAGTTCATCCAAATATCCAAGTTTACAGTCAAAAGTCTAGTTTTTCATAATGCAATACAATCCAATTGAATACAAGACCAAATCAGTCTTGATTCATGACTTCTTGAAAACTTTTGACACTGACTTATGTCATGTTCATCTGATGATTAAATTGACCACTTTGGAAAGCGTAGACAATACTTAAATCAAGCATCTTGATTGTTGCAGATTGTTGGCAGTAGCTTCTATTCCCATCACAGTGTCATATCCCAAGTTTGTCATTGCATGCATCACACATTACAACCCTTCTACATGAAAAATTCAATTAACAGATGGGTGAGTTGTTTGCAGCCTCAAGCTGAGAGATGTTGAAAAGTGTTTCATCATTCCACCTCGTATAGATAATTGCATCATAATAATCATGGATGAATGTGAAAAGATATGGCATGTAGAAAATGATAGATCCCAACAAAAGGTCGCTCAAAGGTGGTTGAAAGAGTAACAAACCAATTTTCCAAAGAAGCTTGGGTGTGGAGAATTCAAAGATGAGATTGCTATCCTAATTACCTTGCTCAACCGGATTACAGGTCAAGAAGAAGCTAATATTTTTTGGTAATGGATGTTTTATGTCATCTCTCAAATTGTCAATAATAAAGATCATTATGACTGGGCAATGTTGATCAGTGAAATTCTTCATCAACAGATCATGAGATTCCTTAAGCTCCATGGGTTTCCTATGGTTTCTCATCTCGTCTATGTAATTGCTTTCCAATGCAATTTTAGAGTCTTGAAAACCGTTGGAACTCTTGGTGTTCAATGTGTGCATGAATACTTCCCACAGTTGGAGTTCTCACAAGTTGAACAAGATTTCAAGGAGGTGAACGATCATTTTTTGATGAAGCCAGTGAGAGATCTTGACAATGAGATGCACATAAGGATTTCAGCTGATGCCAAATCAACAATGGTGGATTGGGCTGATTGGTTTAATCGATTTCCCACATTCACCTACATTAGAGGATATGGTGTCTTAGGAGAACCTTTGATGCTACCAAGATACTCATCTGAAAAAGTCTTGTTCATGGAGTTCTTGAGACAAGTTCATGAGGTTCATTCTTTTCTACACCCTCAACAAAAAGTGCCTGTATCATCCTTTGGGCCTCTTTACAACTCGTTTGGAGCATAATCATTCACACAAGCCAACACTTGAAGACTTTTGGGTCAATTGTGAGGATGAATTCAAAGTATGCAGACACCATTATTGCAGACTCACTCTTCCTCAACTTGCTAATTTCTTATCAAAATATGTTGAAGGTTTTTCAGATGATGATGGAGAAGTTTTAATTTCTACATTCATCAAAGATCAAGTTGCTCGCCAATCACTTCGACAACCAGATTGGTATGCCAAAGAGAGTAATTTAATTGAGGATCTATCAAACTGAGTTGTCAAGACCAGTATGCTTTTCTTGGACAACAAGAGGATGTAGAAGGTAGTTTCAGTTTTAGAGCCTCCAATTGTACATTCTTCACTACCTTCCAAATCAAGATCAAAACCTAGACAAAAGACATGGAGCAATCCACCCAAAGGTGTCAAGGTTAGCGAAAAGATGAAGAATTTGAAAGGAAACACAAGTCAATGTGAACAACTAGAAAATGTTCCATAAATTCTAGTGGATCCAGTGGCACAAGCTGAAGTCAAGTCCTCATCTTCTGGTATGCCGCTATCTCCTCAGCCTCCTCCCATTTAGATAGATTCAAAACCAAAATCGCTAGTTCATGGAGTCTTCGTGCCAATTAATTTATCAGGAATTGACATAGCTGCAGCTATTTCTCCAAGAGGTTGACATTGATCATTCGTCTTGGCTTGAGAAAAATTTGGGTAGAAGGAGGTGAAAGCCTTCCTATCAGCTGGATCTTTCAAAGTTTGACAATTTCTATCAAGACACATCAAATAAGAAGATCAAGAAACAGGTGCACATAGAACAAAATCCTGATGCAAAGATTGCCATTGAGGTTGCTATACTACCAGAGGGCAAGAGAATGGATGAGGTTGAGGCTAGTGATTTCACCTTTGTCAAAGCCAACCTTGGTAGGAGCACTCAACACTTCGACATGAGCCTCTTTAAGGTAGTTGCAAGTAATCTTTAGGAGCAATTAATGAATGAAAGAGAAGACAAAGCAACCCTCAAGGCTGAAAATAAGTAGTTGTGCAATATATCTCAGATCTTCTTCATGGGACTTCAAGTGTTATGTCTATTCTTCCATAGCTTCTAGAATCACCTCCAGATCAACAAAATCTAGGTTAGTTGGTCAATCATGGAAAGATTTGAGAAGACTAGATTGAAGATTTTGTTACCAGGGGCAGATACCTTCTTGCAATGTTGTACCAATTAAGGTACAATGCTCATGATCTTTTTCAAGGAATTCAGCTGCTTGAGTTGAGTATGACAAAAAAAAACCAAGAGATGAGATCATCATTTCTCACTTAGCGATCACATATGATGCAATTGTAGCAGATGAAGACAAAAGGAAGATTTTTTCTTGGAGAGAACAACACCTCTTCGAAGTAGAAACTTATGAGAGAGTGTCTATAAAGACGGTTGAAATCAAACAAATTGTCGTTGGTGCTCTTAAGCTCATAAGTAGATTCATCACACATATCTCATGCCATTATCTTTGTGAGGATGGTACCTACATCAATCTCGGTGTCATTCAAGCATAATTCTAGAGTTTGGTCCATGATGGCTTTGATGGTGATCCTATGGCATCCATGTTGAATCATTTTTCCATGATGTCAACAAGTTTTGACAAGGCAGTTGAGGAGGTCAAAGAGAGTATGAGATTGATCACATATGGAGAGAAGACGTTGAGTAAACAGTCCATTATTTTGGAAAGTATCAAAGTGCTTGAGGAAGATGCAATTAATGATTTCTTGGAGGATATGATTGCTCACGATGGCTTGGAGTAGACAACCAGTTAGATCCCACAATTTTTCCAAGGATAGAGTCAAAGGCAACAATCAATTCAACATCACTCTTGAGTTCAGATTGCTGATTTTATGCATGTTTATCTCTTCTTCGAGAATATCTTTTGGTGGAGGTGGGACTTTCAGTTAGGTTTTAGTTAACTGATATTGGTTATTAGTTGACTCTCATATCAATAAGACTTGCATGTTAGAAATTCCAACCAGTTTAGTTTAGAATCGGTTAACTAAGGAAGTTTTTCTAGTTAACTATTGAGTTGCACGCATTTAGACATAGGAATAAATCTTGCATGCTGGAAAGACTAAATGTTAACTCAAGGAGATTTTAGGGTTCCCTACTCCTTTGAGATTCTATAAATAAGAGCACCTTGGTCATTGTATTTTACTTTTTGCCTGTGATAAAAAAAATTTGAGCCACATTCGCCTGCAATATTGCTATTCAGTATTGGTTCACATTGTGTAAGAACAAGATTGTATGTTTGGTTCTTCATGCAAATCCTTGTTCAATTTATTATTTAATGTCATGTTATAAAATGGGTTTGATCATCAATTATGTGTTTGTTTCATCATAAAATTTGTTTTCCTAGATGTGCTAGTGTAATCTTTGATTGAAGTTGAGATAATAAATCAGGAAAACCACGTGCCTTTGATCCAAAAATTCTCAGTCTTTCATGTTTGTTGTTTCAAATAATCTTTCTTTTGATCTACACCTTGGATATTGTGTTACACCTCCTTGGGAATTTAGAGATGAGGATTATCATTTAATGTTGTTTCTAGTAATCTATATTTCAGCCTGCACCTCGGATAGAGCACCTTGCCTCCCTGGGAATCCTGAGATTGAGCTTACTGTTTGAGTGTTTACTTGCATACAATTTATTTCAACGTAAATCTGAAAGAGCAATGAGCCTTCAAATACATTCTGAGAGACAGTTTTTCTAAGTGATCCAACCATTCCTAATTTCTCCTAGATCCTAGTTGTAGTTAAGATCTGCAGAAACCATAGAAAACCTTAGCTGCAACGTATTTGGTTTTATAACATTGTGCCTCTACCAGATGAGCAAAAAAAAAAGGAATTTAGATTTATTTACTTTTTACGCAAAACAACAAAAGAGGGAGATTCCCCTCCTAATTTGAAGAGAATTTTATTTGTGCATAGCTACCTGTTTCCAAAACACACTCTAAAGGTACAAATTGAAACACCGACATATAATAATTATTAATTGGGTTTGTTTGTTTGAGTTGTTAAAACAACTCAATTTATTAAGGAGTTGTTATAAGAGGTTCCCAATAATATAGGAAATACAACTCATATATATATGTAATATCTTATTGAATGAAAATAGAGAGAAGGCATTTTTTTTTCGTGAACAAAATTATTTGGCCTCTATGACTCCACCCATATTTCTTATATGGTATATTATTTTTTTTGGTTGAAAAGGGGTACCATCATATTATTTCTAGTTCTACTTGAGCGCCATTATATTTGTTGGTATGTTCTATTGATGAGTTTTTTATTCAATCTAACATTGTCTCAGTATAATTGCAATATCTTCCTCAAGATCTAATGAAATTTAAAATTTCAAAATGTTTTGAAAAGCTGATAATGAGGAGTACAAATCCCAAAAATTGTTTGAGGGTATGTTTTGTAATAAGTGAGTTGTTTGAAGAAGAAAATAGTGGCATGATACATCTTTGAACACCATTACAATTATTGTCATTCTTTTTAGAGTTTTTTAATTGTTGTGAATATGTGTAGTGGAGGCCGATTTGTGGTGTATGACAGTATTTTGCCCCAATTCAAGCTGAATCCTTATGTTTTTCTTAGAGGAGTAAATTATTTTTGACCCGGAGCTATGAACTATTAGGCAAGCTAAATCGTTACGTTCTTCATTAGACTTTACTTTCATTTGGAATCTTCAGCTTTTGGAAATTTTGATAAAAAAATTGTATGTCATTAACAAATATGAAGGAGAGTACTTTTGTTGATCTATAATGAAACGTGTATTTTAGTTGACTCTTATTGCTTTGTATTGGTTTTTGGATTGAGCTTTTGTTAGTGTTGTAAGTGTGGAATCCACAAAGGATGTGGTGACCATAACCAAGAGAGATACCTGATAGTTTTTTATTCATGAATTCTACTATTTGGTATTGGCTTTATAGGAGCACTATCAATTAATAATTCAAAGTGTGAAGAAGCAACCACAATTTCAAGTCAGCTTCTATTCAAGGGAATTGATATTGCATGCAATGTTTCACTGGACTCGCTTATGGAGCTTCAAAAGGATGAGGTAATGGAGGAGTTCAAACTATCTTTTCATGAAGATCAACAACTGGAGCAACTTATTTTTGGACAAGTATGCATGAAAGTTTAAAACTCAACACTATATTGTGTAGAAATCCATTGTATCACTAAGATATAGTTGCTAGTATCTATGTGGGTATTATTTAAGAGTAGGTGAAAATATACAAGAGGAAATGTCTAAGGTTAAGAATATTAAGTATCTAATGGTGTTTTTTTAATTAAAGCTTTATTTAGTTTTATAATGATAGGTTGGAATTATAGTTTATTGGCAGTTTAGTGCCATCAAATGTATGTATATCTACCAAAGTGTCAAACCAATTATTAAAAAAAATAAAAATGATCTCAATTGTAAATGGACGCATTATTTCTTGTGTGTGACATCCATATTGAGAGTTTGGATGGGTGGGGTGAGGGGCATGGGGAGGGGTATTATAAAACTAAGCCTCAAAGAAAAAATTGTTAATTAAGTAGCAAACCTATTGGAGGATGGAGGCATAAGAGGTTGGAGGATATTCAACTTCTCGTCAATCACTAGCAATGGGGCCACAAAATTGTTTTAGTGACAAATCATTTTTTTCCAAAATAACTAAAGCCAAGATTGGTTTCCAGGTGGCAATGGAAATGGTCTCATATTATTTGTGATCAAAGTGGCAATGATCTATAATGGTGGCTACATATGCGACGAGGACTTAGTTCTCAAGATTTTTATGTTGTGGTTGGATGAGTATGTCTCTAATCATAATTCTTGGTTTTTAGTGAATGGATGTGTTTATCCCCATTCACAAGATGATATAAGTGATTGGAAGTGTTTGTCTCCAGTCACAGGAGTTGGTGATTATGATTCAATGTGTTTGTCCCCAATCATAATTATTGCGAGTAGATGTGTATGTCCCCATTTATAAATTCGATGTTGGATATATGTTTTTGTCCCTATCCAAAATTGATGTAAAACCTTGGATAGATGTGTTAGCCCCTATCCTTGGTTTCGTGGGTAAATGTTTTTGTCCCTATCCTTGGATGAAATCACAATAAGTGTATTGAGGCTAGTTCCACTATTTCTTTTCATAAGTAGATGTGTATAGGGACTAATTATACCTTATGATGAACTACAAAATGTGGTCATCAAGTATTGTTGGTATAGTTATCCCCATTTGGAGAATGATGCAATATGGGGGGGCAAGCCAGGGAGGGTGTTAGGAATATTACATCATTCTTGTAGTTGTTAGTATAATTATTAGTAATTGGGTTTGTTTGTTTGAGTTGTTAAAACAAATCATTATATCAAGGAGTTGTTATAGGAGGTTCCCTATAATATAGGAAATGGAACTCCTATATATATGTAATATCTTATTGAATAAAAATAGAGAGAAGCATTGTTTTTCCATGAACAAAGTTATTTGTCTTCTATGACACCACCCATATTTCTTATAACTATCTCTTATACTAATGCAAACTTCATTATCACAATAACTATCTCTTATAACTATCTCTTATACTAATGAGACACTTCTGGTGAAGAGTTATACTCTTCAAATTGTCTTGTTTTTCCATTCCTCTCCTAGCTATCTATTGTGACGTACTGCAACAATTAGATATGTGGAACATTTCTCCTTCTATTTCATATGACCCCATTGAAGTGTATTATGTGAGGAAGAATACATGTTTCAAACCAAACAAAGAGGTTCTCATATGAATCCACATGATTACCCACTTCACATTCTTCAAGTGCAAACTCTTCACATTGAAATTCATCAACTCTACAAACACTAGTTACATTTTCATTCCTATGTATATTTTTACCCACATTGTCCTCATGCAAACAATTGCAACAACTTAAAAACAAAAAAGGGACAAAGGGAGGTGAAAGATCAAACAAAAGGACAACTTCTTGTTCAACATCTGCATCACCAACATGTGCATGCATTGCATAATTAACTACTAGATCTAGTTCATAAGATGGATCTCTTGTGTACACATCTTGATCATTGTCCATATTGTTGCAACAAACAACAAGGTCATAATCCTCATTCTCAAGCTAGATGCCATCATTGATTTCTTTGATTTTATCATCCATAGATGATTGATCTAGCTAAAGATACGTGCAAACATTGTCACTTCCATCTGTACTACTTTCACACAATGCACCAACACCTTATTCTACCTACTTGAAAACATAATCATAATTTGATATTGTGCTTCTACTTGATTCCATCTCTATACATTGGTAGTCTACAACAACTTTCTCACCACCACCAAAGTTTAATCTTGAGGATAAATATTTATCATATCCCTTCTTGGAGCGTTGATGAAATCAATGCACTTGTATGTTTGTTGCATATTCACCAAATTAACCTCTTCCCTATTGAACCAAAACCTAGAGTATTTGAGAAACATGTCAATACAAATAGGTGTGTTAGGTCAAAAATCATTTGGAATCTTGGAAAAAGAAACAACGAATATGTGATTGAAGTCCATGCTAGTCTCTCCCTCTTACCACTTGATGTTTTCTAATTATTCAACAAGAGTAGAAGGGTCTAGATGTGAAGTGAGATCATCTTCAAATACAACCACAAGATGATATCATGAAGAAAAATAATTCTCAAGAACCTTTGATACCAATTTCTTTCCTTTCCATGTAGTGACCTAACAAAAAATATCATCCACATGTCTTCATCCTCAAAGTGATGTATTTACATGAAACTTAAAAATACATTAACATGTGTATCCCCTTCATGAAGATCATGCCCATCAAACCTAGGCATTACTTGGAAGATTGAAGCCCTTGTTTTTTTCCTTTCATAATTGACCCAAGAGAGGTCAAGTTTCTTATAAATGGGATTGAATGGAAAAATAAGGGATGGAGAAATTTGTTTTTTTTGGTAACAATAGGGTACATTTGTAATCATATGGCCTTGATTATTTCTTCACATTGATTTTTGAGCTTCTCAATCTTTCTTATCCTTAACTCTTTTTCAAGTCAATATGCATGTAGTTCTAAATATGAATTTTTATTCTATGGGGTTGTTTGAACAATATGGTAGATAGTCCTTATAATATTTCTAGGCACATGTTGTATCATTTAATGTAGGGTTTGAATCATATGATACATTTGATGAAGTGCCCCTAACGTAAATGCATCCATTCTAGCTATTCATGGGTGGTTATAACTTCTTGTGTAAAGTAGGAGAAGAGATTTTGTTTATTTCTTTACTAAGAAAGAAACCATGCTTTAAGTTGGAAGAAAAACATGTTACCTTATAAATAATTTTAGTCCTTATGTTGTGTGTTTATGAAACATGAATGAAAACATCCAAATTTTTGTTCTTTGAAAATAGTGAGGAAATCCTTGAAGTACATGAGCCTCCAAGGCACAATTTTGATTATATATTATGACCATCAAAAAAATCCTCAATATATTTTCAACCTAGAAACCCTTGTCATTCTTGACACCATTTTGTTGGCATGAGTTAACAATCTATCAAGCTCGCCTAAAGAATGCAAACTATGAATCTTCTATTACTAAGGCCTTTAAAATATTTCCAATTGCCAAAGACTCAACAAAAAATAACTCTTGCTTGAAAATGGTGTCATTTTGTTCGCTTGAGTTAATGGGCTATCAAGATCAACCAAACACAATTCAATTGGTTGAAATTGAAAAATAAGTTGTAGAGGTGTTTCAACTATGCACCAAACTCACACTTCACTAGCAGCAACATCTAAGTTCATCCTCAACAACAAAACAATTCTATTAGGTCCAAAATTTGTTGATCCACTTACTAGAATAAAACTTCACTCACAAGGCCAAGTTTTTCATAATACAAGTGAAATCATATCATCAATAGAACAAGGAAGATTAAAGGCCAACTCTATGAGAGTGGATTATATCTCATACACTTTGAGATCAACTTAGACTCGGGAGGGTGTTCCTAGGGGTATACCTTAATAGGTATTACAATAAAATAAAATAGACATTACATATTAACGACAACCAAACCCAACCAATTGATTTGGCCCCAAAGACTATCAATGAACCAAGAACAACCAATTGCTTCAAAACCACTATATAAATGATGACAATATACAATCATAACCCACATGAAATGAATTTGTTAGAGGCTCTTTAAAGATAGATATTTAATTATGATATGATGTTATAATTGCACAAAAATAATTATACTCCTTTGCTATTGATATATGTTTTTTTTTATGGTGGTGTGAGATTATTGTATGGTCACAAAGTATTTCCTATCTATTGGACAACTAAGTCACAAGACATTAGGACAAGAACATATTGAAATCAAAGGAATAATGAGCTATGCATTTACATACAACAAAGATCATGGAACTTATAATAGAACATGATTAGTAACCCATAATAGAGATGCATAATTTGATACATAAAAAGAGAAAGATCGCCACAAAGCTTATGGTGTTTCTAGAATATTTCCATGTTCATCAAACTCAACATTATATTTGTGCCAGTAAATGTGGCAAAAGAAAATACCTAACTGTGACTAACAAATCCTCCTAGATGTATGCATACCATCATGGAAACATTTTGTTACAAATACCATTTACAATACTAATCTCCCTTAATTCTAAGGGTTTGTAGTTGATCCAAAAGAACTAGATTGGAATCAATGGTTTCCTTGCAACATTTGGTATTTGGAGACCACAATAAATTAACCCCTCCTAAAAATGATCTCAAATCATGAGATTTAACAACACCTTTAGGTCATCAAAGCCTAATTTTTTCACTGTAACACCATTAAAACCCATAGTTGGGGATGAGTCTTGCTCTAAATTGGCACTCTAGATCAATAGAAGATATTTGCATTTACTTTTGGTAAGTGTGTGGGCATCAAAAATTATTGTGGGTACTTGGGAGAAATTTTGCCATTAATGCGAGTTGATGGAGCAGATGGAGGAGATATGCACAATCGGGGATTTACAACCTTTAAATAATCACTTTATACATTAACAGACCTTTGGATGATAAAATATCAAAATTGTCGGATCTTTGATAAAGGAAAACTAGAATAGTCAAAGTATTGGGCCATTGTTAATTGTCAGACCATCAAATTTGGGAGAGAAGCATGAAATCCTCTAATGTCCTAGCATACACCTTTAACGCTCACACTTTCTCAAATAATCAAGCCATTGGGCTCCTGTCAAACAACCTACCATTGGATGGGGGAAAGAGATACAAGTGGATTAAGGGAAATGTTGGGGAGTTAGACTTTCTGAGAAATCATGACCTAGACAACAAGTTTGATAGGGATAAAGGGATGAATAAGTTTGAAAGTTTGATATATAAAATTTTGGGGAATCATGGAAAGAAGGGATGGTAGGAAGGAAAGAAAAACATCAATATTTTAAAAAACTGACAAATTCAATACTTACATAAAATTAAATTTCGAGCTTGTTGCCTCAATTTTCATCAAACTCTTTTGAGATCTATTAAACTTTGGGGAAGTTTGTCATGAATTCTCAAGTTTTGAAGAGGTTTTCAGAACCTCATTAAGTTTTCATAACCTATTCTAGAGCTGACACAAGCATGATAAGTTGATATACCCAATCAAAAGTGGAGAAATTGAAGACGGTAAAGAAGTATTTTAGAATTTCTTGTAAATTCTGAAACCTTTGGGAACTCAACAAGGTTTCGAAAACCTCATTAAACTTCGACGGGTTATGATATTTTAAGATGGTGAGTCTCCTTTGATTGGATTCTTTAATTTCACAATCTATGTCGATTTGTAAAGAAGTTTTCAAAATTGTATCAAATTACAACTAAACTCCTACAATTTAGTTTCATGTACATTGACTTCTAAGCTTGGTTTCAAAATATTTGTCGAGACCCAATATGTTTTACAAACCCTATCAGTCTCCGACAAAAAAACTTGCAACCATTAAAAAGTGCAGAGCATTTGTAAAGGAAGAAATTTTAAAGATTTTCAAGTGAATTGGAAGTTTTGATTATCTATTTTGAAACCGCTTTTCGAGTTCGATAAGTTTTTTGAAACTATCAAAACTTTCGATAATCCACAAGGAGCCGTTACTTTCAAATTTGGCGGCAGATGGTATCATTCAAATTAAAGGCTTGCATGCACCAACAATTAATATGTCATTTAATGCTCACCTACTTCCCCAAAGCATTAAATACAAATTCTTATAAGGGATTAAGCTTGTTGTAGCTTGATAAGCTTGGTTGTCATTGATGTAAGAAGTATGTCTAAGTTTGTGGTAGTGTGGTTGTCATTAATGTAAGAGAATTGTTGATGTCAAAAGAGTGTTGTAGTCAGGATGTTTGGTTGCTAGAGTCTTTGAGAAGGTAGCTTTTTGGTGTCTCAAGGTATGTGTAATCCAAGTTTAATTTCATTTGGGTTCTAGAAGGATGTGTTTGTGAGTGACAGTTTGAAGAATGTGTTGTTTCTGTGAGGATGCTCACAAGGGTACAAAGTTTGGATCTACATTCCTCCATGTTTGCAGATATGGTTCTGCATATCAAAGGATAAGTTTTTGATGTTGTGAAGGTGCTATATCCAAAGTTTCATATCATTTTTCCTTTCATAGAGAAATTTTGAAGTGACAAGTTCAAGACTATGTTGTCTGGTGACTGACTTCAATGTTTGTTGGCTTGCGCCAACTTCTTGTTGTTTGAATTTGTGAAAGGGATGTATGAGAGTGTTCATGAATATCATGTGATGCTTTTTGTTGCTCCTCAAGGTTTTGTCTATGTTGATGGGTTTTTTTCCACTTTCTCAACACAGGCAACACATACGTGCACCACCTCTCTTGAAGGATAAATTCCTACGACAAGTTGCAAAAAAATATCCCAAGGTCTCTCGGGTGTTAGGTCATGACTTGCAAAAACAACTCAGTTGATTGATGTGATTTGTTGGTAATCGCAAAGGGAATTTATGGTTCACTAAGTTGGAAGGAGTTGGATCTTCAAATGGAGTTTCCTGGGATTCTAAAAATGAAATGCTCTTGAATAAACAATAGACTAAAACTCTATTTTCAACATCATATTTGGCTTTACAATGATGTTGGAATCTTTTTTTAACTTCTATTTCAAAGAAAGGTCAAAATGGAAAAGGGAGGTGAGAGTTCCTAGACCTGCAACTACTGATGAACAATGATAATGGAGGATGCTACAGTGGAAAGCTTTCCCATTTAACTCAGTTCCATTTAACCAAAACACATAGTATCATGAAACTAGTGCTATCTTCTGAGGTCTGCGGATTTTCAACTGTTCATTCACCATAAAGCATGAATAAAAGATGAATTTTGAGTGCATCAAAGATTTAATGTTTAGACTAGCTTTACACTGTTGTTTACCATCAATAACCAATAAAATTAATGAACATGGAAAGCATCAACACAATAACATTCTTCAAAATATATGGACAACATCGACTAAACTACTGAAATTACTTGAAAATACTAAGAACAGCAATGTAAAAGTAACTAAATATATCAAATTTGAGAGGAAGAATCATGCAACATGAGAGAAACCCAAGAATCCACCGAAAAGCAATGAGATTCTATTAAAATTTCAGCAACATGTCTTTACAACAACTCCACTCTCCTTGTTAAAATAAGAGGAGGGACCCCTATTTATAGTTTTCAATAATAAAAATGAATGGCCAAGATTTACTTTCATTGTGTGGCCCAGATTCATTTACATTAGGGTTTTACCTACCCCCAAATATATAAGAATTTAAAATACACCTTTGTCTTATTCCTATTCTGTCATGTGGAGATGTGGAAATCATGGCCAATAGACTTGGCAGATAAGTCTGCAAACACCCTACCATCATGATCAATGATCTTTTTATTTTTATGATAGCACTCTTTGCAGGCCATCACCAACTTTGGAGAAATGAGCATGAGAGGGAAACCGGTCGCCTTAGCGAGGCCACTTTTTTTAATTTTCAAAGCATTTTTTTGTCTTCGAGCTAACTATCACCCTCTGTTTGAATTCATCCATGTTAACATGCCCAAGTTTGGTGTCGGATATGATGCCCTAGTCTGAGGTGACCTTAGAAGTGATCTCAACCCCATGGAACTGGTACTTCATTTGATCTTTATCTTCTTTGCCTCTTGGTGCTTTCACAGGTTTCTTTCCTTTCTCTTTCTCTGCAGACGCTCTTGATGGTCTCGCATCTAATTCCATAAATCTTGCACATATGAGGATGCAGTAAGCACATTCGTAAAGAATCGATGAGTGTTAGCTAAATCCTTCAAAACAAGGGTTAAATCAAGCATTTCATCATAAAAGATTATAAAATTCATCAACGTTCATCATTTGACACTTGTTTGGATCACTTTGGGGAATGCGGGCCTAGGGATGCAGGTTTCCCTGGGTTGGCAGCCGTTTGGGGTGACTTTGAAATAGGATGACGTTGTAGGCATGACGGCCCACAGATGGCCACCCGCACTCAGATTTTTGCATCTGAAGTTTGGTTCTCAATTGGTGTCTGAAAGACATTTAACACGTGTGAGAATCAATTAGGAGCCCTTTGGAGATGTTTAGTTAGGTACTTGATTCATGTAGGCTTGAGGCATGCAGAGGTAGGAGGAATCAAGGTCGGTTGGAGCTTTGCCCATTGAAAAATGGCATCTAGGAGGCGAAAACCCGCAAACAAAATTTTGAAATGCGGGGCCCGTAGGAGGCACAGACGGTTCGGTCCCATTTTCTTGAGGTTCGGTTGTCAGAGGATTGCAAGTGAGAAGCTATAAAAAGCTGATAGGAGTCGAAGGTTTAGTGATGGCGGCCTGCACGTGGTGGTCCACACCATTGGGCCCGCAAGGGGGTTTTGCTTTGATCATTTCACGTCGTATGGTGGAGGACGGGGTGGGATCTGCAAAGCGAAAGGATGACATGGCACGGTCATTTGAGAAATGACAATCACTGAATGGTGGGCTGCAAATATATGCCCATAGCGAAAAGACAATCATTTTTTGATCTAGGGGTCTGACGGAGAAGGAGGGGTCGGGACCCACACTGTGAGAGGATGAGCCTCCGTAGCTGTTTGAGAAACGAAAATGTCAACACGTCGGTCTATCGACAATGACCTGCAAAGTTCGGTCTGTAGATGGAATTTCACTTAGCACCTTTTGTTTGAGCTGACCAGATGGTGAATAGGATAGTGGGGTCCATAGGGCGGGCAGATGGAAAGGTTTTTCTGTTTAAAGTTAGGCATTGACACAGTCAGTGCAGACTGGACAGAGGCCCACGGTAAATGACCTGTAAGAATACTTAGGCTACAAGTGTATTCTTTGGCGGTGAAATGCTCGACGAAATCTACAATGTGGCAGGGTGACGCAAGATGGTCGTTTCTGGAATGACAGCGAGATAAGGGTTGCCTGCACAGAGCAGCCCGCAGACGCGGATCCGCAAGGGTCATTAGTCGAATGGAGAATTTTTTGCTGAAATTTTTGGATCATTTTGGTGGCGATGAGGAGGGTGCAGACCACAAAGGGCTCACGACCCTGGTGAAGAGCAGCCGCATGAAGATGAAGTTCCAGAAGGTCATTTTGGAGGCTGAATTTAACAGTTTTATAGTTTTTGCCTCGTGGATTTTGTGCATAATTTAGAGTTCTTCTTAGTCGTTTAAAGATTTTAGAGTTTTTCCCTTTAATATTTTAACATTTTAGAATCTTATCTCAAAAGGACATGTCATTTGGGTGGCAGTGAACTCACCTAACGAACCCGATGAAAATGATGAACAATCTTTGCAACATCTTGGAGATTTTGTGAGCACGAAGGCAACGACAATAGGTTGAGCTTTGACAAATTTTCAACTCGTCAAGAATGAAAATGACAAGTTAGAGGTCCTATTTATAGGATTTCATGAATTTGTGACCCACATTAATGACAAGTACGGTGGTAGTTGGGGTTGCTGGGTGTGGGATTCGACGCAATGGAGGCGGCAATGACAGGGTCCACAAGGCAGACGAAAGTCAAGAGTTCATTGTCGGAGTTTCAAAAGGGACGGTGGCGGATGACGCAGGGCCCACCATGCAAGCATACGTCTTGGGTCGACCACTGTCGAAATAGCGAAAGTAACACAAAAACCCATAGGGAGCGACCCGCAACTGTGGACCCGTAGAGGGCGAAGGATGCCAAATTGAAAGGTATAAGAAAACTGCCAAGGGGAATCCGCAAAAGCCAAAGACTTAGGAAATTTTAGGGATGGTGAACTTGGTCAATTGAAGATGATGACGTTAGGGTCCTTGACCATCTGGACACACAAAAATAGGGGAATGCAAAACGAGGTGAAGGCAAAAAGTGACCCGGTGAAACTAAAAGGGAGGGTCCCCATTCTGAACGGGGTGTGTGTGCTATAGGCACAAAAAATGGTGATTCTATTGTGAGAACACTTCTAAGCATTCTAAGGATAAAGATTCATTTAGAACCCAGAATCTTTGGTTTTGCAAACCAAAAGGCAGTTTCCATAGGTGAACTAGTAGCTCAAAGAAGGATGGGATCCTTAGTTGAATCAAGGCACAGGAATATCTCAGAGTGTGTGCATAGTAAATTCATTCCCTTTCCTTGGAGACCACATAAAAAATTGTTGATCAGGAAAAGGCAAGCTACATAAATTGTCTAACCCCAAAAGTAACCTAGACATTGCTCCGCTGCCACTTAGGTATCCATAGCCCCGATGGAGTTGTCGTTGTGATCTCACGAACATTGCTCTACTGCTAGCCGGTCATCTATAGCCCTGATAGAGTTATCTAGACACCCACACAGTTGCATATTTTAAATTTTCTTGCTTTCCTTTTCTTGATATTTTCCTTTTATTAATACTCTTTTCTCTTTCTTGCTCAATCGCGTAAGCACTGAAGCTCACAGTGGATTTGGGAATCACAATGGTCACTAGAGCAGACTTAATATTTTTCACTTGCCCAACCCTCCTAAAAGCTATTGTACAACTCCTTGGAAATAATTAAAGTGTGTTTTTGTGTATGATCCAAGATAAGTGTAAAAGGATTCAAACAAGGGTCCCTTCCTAGGTCAGATCGGAGTTCAGATAAGGAAATCGACTTCACGAAGGCAATCAGAAACCAATAGTTATGAATGAAGATTTATCCAAAGAAAAAACAAGAGAAGGGCAACAAAGTGAACCATTTTTCAAGTCGAGCACGACCACCACATCAAGAACAAAGACACCCTCAGTGAAACAAAATAGTTGGGAGATGAGGGAAAGAAAAGCAAAATAACAAAGCAAAGAAAACCTAAACTAACCTATATACAAGGGCAAGCTTTGGAAGCTTAGGCAAGGAAATAATGCATGAGATGTTTCCCGTTGTTAGGCAACGAAACATCTTCTCTAGTGAGTGTCTTGAGGTGAAAGGAATTATCTCCTAAAATTTCTGAAATTTGAAAGGGGCCAAGCTAGAGCTTGTCAAATTTATCATGTCCCCCTTTCTTCTCATGGGCCTTGTCCCAAAAAAGGACCAAATCAACAATTCTAAAGGCCTTCACTTTGGCTCGACGATCGAACCATATTTTGACTATGCCCTGGTGTTTGGAAAAAAATTCAAGTGCTCTATCATAGACTTCTTCTAAATGTAGCAATTCAGCTAGACGGGCTTCACGACAGTCTCCCTCCTCATAATAGGCATTGATAAATTCGAGGGTGGAGATCTTTAGGTGGACAGGAAAGATAGGATCCAGCCCATAAATAAGATGGAATGGGGAATCACCTAGGGAAGCCTTGTGGCATGTACAATCTACCTAGAGGGAAAAACGCAACTGGGTATGCCAATCTTTAGGGTTCTTGTTGAGTAGTTTTTGAATCACGGTTATCAGATTTTTGTTTTTTGACTCAGCCAAGCCATTACCTTGAGGGTAATAGTTGAAAAAAACTTAAGTGCAATGTCGTAATCAAAGTACCATCTAGAAAATTTAAGCGAAGAGAAGGCAAGGCCATTATCACATACAATAGCATAGGGGCAACCAAAATGATTCAAGATAAAGCTTTCTAAAAAATTAGTTACCACTTTAGTATTGCATTATCTACATGCTATTGCTTCCGTCCATCCAATACAATAGTTAGAAGTGGTTAGAATGTACCTATGGCCTATAGAGGATGGTGAGCCTACCAGACCAACAAATTCGAGGCTCCATTGAGTGAACGATCTTACCTCTAGAACCGGTTGGAGCGAGAGAGTAGTATTTCTTTCTCTAGCATCAGCAGCCTAGTAGACGTGACAAGTTCTGACATGATTATGCGCATCTTTGAACACTATCAGCCAATACTACCCAGCCCACAAGGTCTGATGGGAAGTGGAAGAGCCAAATTCGTGACCAGTGCCAAATTTATCATGGAATTCTTTCATTACCCGCATTGCCTCTTCTTTGTTGAGGCATCTAAGATAGATCCCTTCATGATTCTTCTTGTACAAAATAGATCCTTCCAGCATATAGCTGCCGCTCTTCAACCTTAGAGCACATTTTTATACTTCTTGTAGCTGATACAGACACTTATGATTCAACAGATAGTAGAAAATATCATTGTACCACTCTCCATGAGAAACTTCCTCCAATTGGTACTACTGCACAGTGAGCTCGGGTCCAACTTCAGCTATTGTTTCATATATTGTTCGAGTGAGGGCCTACCCTCAGACCAACTTCATGGGCTGAATCTCCATGTCATACTCATGTATTACAGTGACCCACTTAGCTCTTCTTTCTCCCAACTCATTTTGCATTAGCAAAGTCTTAACTGCTGTGTCGAGCACAATTGTAAACACCTTGTTCTATAGAATGTAGTGCCAAAATTTCTTCTCCTATAACCAAGTCATACACTTGTTTCTCAATATTTTGATATCTTAATTTCACATCTTTCAGTGGAGTACTCATGAAGGCAATCGAATGCTCATTCCCTTCATCATCTTTTTGAGTAATATACTGGCACAAGAGTGGTCTGAAGCAAATGAATAAATGTAAAATGACTTCAGATAGTCTGGGATGACCAACATTGGTACATCAACAATTTCCCTTTTAATCTCTTCAAAATCCAGCTTGGCTTCTAGTGTTTCAACTTTAGCATCCTATTTTAGCATAGCATTGAGTGGCTTGACTATTTCAGTAAAACTTGTGATGAATTTTCTGACAAATTTGATCTTTTCAGAGAAAGATTTCAATTCCTTCTTACTGCCTGGAAGCTAAATTTTCATTATAGCCTGGACACCCTCGGGGTCTATTGAAATATCTTTTTTCTGAGAGGACATGCCCCAACAACTTTCCTTCGGTAACTCCGAAGATGCACTTCTTTGGATTCAAAGAGATGTCGAACTCTTTGCACCTCTGGAAGACCTTACATAGATCGAAGACATGATCTCCTCTATTCTTTGAAAACACCGTAAGATCATCCATGTAAATGATTATGCATTTTTTGATTATGTCCTTGAAGGCGATGTCCATCACACGCTGGAAGGTGGCTCCAGTGTTGATCAACCCAAATGAAATTCTTTTGTATGCAAAATTCCCCATTTCATGGTAAATGTTGTTTAATGCCTGTCCTCGTACTGCACCATCACCTAGTTGTATCCTAAGCACCCATCTAGAAAGGACATCATTTGTGATCCATTAACTATTTGCAATACCTCATCCAACAAAGGTACTAGATAGTTATCCTTCTCTAAATCTCTATTCAAGTCTATGCATAACCTAATTTCTTTGTTCTTTTTCTTGGTAGGAACCAAATTTTCTACCCAAGTGGAGTGCTTGACTGGGAAAATGATCCTTGCAGACAACAACTTTATACTTCTTTGTAAATGATGGGCTCTAGTAATGCATTTATGGGGTGTTGACTCTGCCGAAAGGGTCGCACATCTGACCTGAGAGGAATGGTATGAGTAATAATTGAGGTATCATATGTTTTCAGGTCCTCATAACTCTAGGAAATCACATCATGATATGTGTGCAAGGCATCGACAATCCCCTGTCTTTCTTTTGGCATGCACACTTTTCCAATAAACACATCCTTGACTTCTCCAGCCATCCCCAGGTTGTGGGAATCACACTGATTGTTAATAGAATCCTTCTTTGTTTGTTGATCTTTATCCCGTATCTGATCTAAGTCAAATATCCTTTCTAGTTGGACCATACCTCAAAGTATCGTGTTTGTCTTGAGATTGATCACACCTTCTATTTCTAATGCAGCCTCTTCGGGCTCTGTCTCATCAATGATTTGGGTTGCAAACACATCAGAGCTTGTGATGAAATCCAAGATATGTTTATCATTGTTGAACACTTGGAAATTGGTGACATTGTTTGGCACGAATGGGGTGGATGTGAGCTCAACAGTGAACTTCTTTAGGTGAGACAAGGAGAGGGGTTGCAAGGTACTAGCCGCCTGAGTTAAGGCATCAGTAGTGTAGTTTTTGGAGCGAGGGATCAGTTGGAGGTCAAATGTGTCTAACCCTTCCATGAGATCCCATACCCTATGTCTATAATTTTCTAGTCTTCTATCATGGCAAGAATACAACTTCCTCACTTTTTTTACAACTAGCTCTGAGTCACCAAATACTTGGAGCATCCTAACTTCCTTTCTTAACACCATCAGGAGACTGAGAACCAATGCCTCATACTTTGCTACATTATTCGTGCAATAGAACTGAAGCCTATGGGAAGCAAAGTATGAATTACCTGTAGGGTTGATCAGCTTGAAGCCGGCTCTAGCTCCTTGCTTGGACTTGGACCCGTCAAATCACAGTGTCCAAAACTTGGAGGACTCTTCGATCTTGGAACCCGTAGAGATCGCTTTTACAACTGGTGGTGTATCTTCTTCAACAACTTTGGGAGGTTGCATGGGCTTAGCATGGTGTTGATCAGGATGTACCATTTGAAGTACCCCTTTTGGGGTGACCTATCCTTTGATATGTTCAGTTGTTTTTTAACACAAGCAACATTCAAATTCTGAGTGGGCAACATTGTGCACCCTACACCAACTGGGCAAGACGAGCTCCTGATAGTCCATTCTTGTGCCCAAGTTGAGTTGATCTTGTATGCTTTTCTCCATGAAGTCTTGGAAGCCATCTAGCAAGCCAAGATTACCATCCTTGTAGAATTATTCATCATTTGATTCAATCAATATCTTTGTACTAATAGGTGTGTGGGCCAAGCTTATGAATATATTGCATATCACACGGACTTCTTCATTCGCTTCTTCCTCGTAACACTCTTGTTCGTTCGAATAGGCCACAGGGCAGTAATTTCCCAATTTTGTTTCAACAAATAGTACCTCATTTGTGTTGTTGTATTCTGTGATCATAAATTTCATACGCGGATCTCGATCGATGCGAATCTAATTTGGCAATCCCTTCCATGGTGGCCATAAGTGGGAGTAGTCGGTGGTAGCATATCCATTCAATGCCCAAGTGAAATCCCTTCCGAGAATAATGCCATAAGTGTCAGGGATATCAACAACTTGAATGTCAATCATCTGTTGCACCCTTGGATCAACAACAATATGCATAGGTATTCTATTGATTCCTCCAACTATGTTAATCTTTGTCTTATCTAGTTGCTTCACCTTGCGTCGAGAAGTGGTCAGAACTATTCCCAAAGCCTTGCAAACTGCCAAAGGCATGACGTTAGCGGAGGCTCCTAATTCTAGCAAGCAATTATGCAGATTATTTCCAAATATTCTAATGGTAGTCAAGAAGGGAGGGGTCTCCAGCTTTCCTTGAAATATCCCTCTGAAAACATCAACTTGGGCTACTTGACCCTTGTCTTTATCATTGTTCTTATTTTGGGCTTAGACTTTATCTTGTTCTTTGGTAGGTTGTTTTTTTGCTTGTTGATTTAATAGCTGATCTATCTTCTTTCCAAAGATTTTGCGGATGACGGGTTCATTTTGTGGCTCCTCAAAGGAGACTCTTTTAGAAGGAACCTCTTGGGATGAATTTGATGAAAGAGTCCCATTGAGCATTCTAAAGAAATCATTCCTAACTGCTAGGACCCTAAGCAACTCAAAGGCGGACAAGCTTAGCTTGACCTTCTTGAATTCTTCTGCTACATACTCCCCCATTTTCTCTATCTCCGCTTCAAAAGAATTACCTTGGGAGGAGCCGACAGGCTGACTTTGGTTCTGACCCTGTTGCCTATTCTTATTAAAGTACCGAGCGGGTACATGGGGATAACCTAGGTTATTACTAGCATTTGGGTCAGGAGGAGTGCTAAAGTTATTAGGCGGGTAAAGGTTGTGAAAGGGCTACTTGCTTGTATATTTCTTAAATCATATGGGGTTGCCCTTTGATGAAACATTTGAACCTCATCTTCTCTCGATTATTTTGCATTTGCAGGACCATTATCTATTGAATTGAAGAGCTAAGACAAAGGGCTTTCATTACTTACCTTTTTCACTTCTTCATCATTTGGGGCAACAATCTCCTTCTTGGGAACATTGCTTTCACCTTTTGGAAATGAGGCTTGATTGACAACCAACACCGAGGAATCATATGGTTCAGATGGAACACTATCCCAATAGCTTGATCTATCGACGATGTTATGGACTTTAATTTGAATTGTTTTTGTGGCCATTTAAAATTTTGGACAATCCAACTTGGAATTCCTACTTGTCTTGTGGATATGGCACCAACCGGATCAGTTGGCCTCTGCCAAGTACAACCCACTTGTGGTCTTGTCACTATTCTTGGGCTAGTCCAGAGGTGTGGGAACACCACCATTGTTCAGCCTTGTATTCCATGTTCTATTTTGTCTTTGGGAAGGCCTTATGTAAAATTTAGCCCCAAATTTTTTCCCCTTTCATAATTATGTCTAGAAGAAGCACTCGCATCGTGGTTGTCACAGTTGAGGTTGGCTTGGATGCTTCATTGAGACACCTGCAATTGGTTGTTCTGATTCCTTAAATGTGTCATCTCCATTGACATCTTCTTAACTAGTTTCGTTAGCTCGTTTATCTGATCCTTTTCTGTGTTGCTTGGTTGTGAGGCCGACTTCTATAGAAAGACTAGTTGTATTGTTGGTTTATTTTTCTAAATGGGCAGGAACTCAAAATTTCAGAGATATGTAGGCACTTGGGGCTATTGGGAATAATCTTGCTGCTATTGTGGTTGAAAATATTGGGGCATGGGAGGCACTTGGTTCAATGGTTGTTCTGAGTGAGGCACTATCAAAAGTTAAGGAATTTTATTCATCAAGGGTGTTTGATGGGCCAATGCTTGAGTAATCCCTTGAATTTGATTTTGGTGGGCAACTGGCCCCAAAGATGGCAATGGACCAGCAATGTGCTATCCCAAATTTGTGTTGGCTTTAACTACTTTTGCATAGGAGTCCACCAACCGGGACGATGGTAGGTTCATCCTTTTTACCAATGTGGTAGTGATGTTGTCTAAGGTTGCATAGTAGACTAGGTAGTTAGAAGGATCGTCAACTACATAAGGTGTTTGCAACCTCATGTAAGCTCGATGAAATCTATCATTGAAAGAGCGGATTGGTTCATTGACTTCCCTTCGAATAGCCATGAATTGTTGGTACAACTCAAAAGGGTTGACTTGGATCTTCAATTTTTGTAGGAAGGTGTTCTTTAATAGGTCCCAAGTAGTTGGCAAGTGAATGTACCAGTAAAATGCCTTCTCCCCCAAGGAATAATGAAAGAGCCTACATGCCATGTCTTCATGTTGAATTTGTATATCTTTCAAGGTTGTTTGAAAGATCTTAATGTGCTCTTTGGATGTCCTTTGTGGATCCCGAGGATTGAACTTAGTGCAAAATCCCTCCGAGTTCTTTGGCATATCATGGTAAATATTGAAGGACAAAGGAGATGGGTTGTTACCCAACCACACCATGGGAGACGAAGGTGGAGGAGGGTGCACCAAATTGACTTGAGGTTGCAAAGGGGTAGCAACAGTTGCTAGGACTATGCCTTGCAAAGGAGGTGTGTTGGGATGGAAGGCAACACCATAGTTGTGGGAGATGGAGGCCTGGAAGGCAGTTTGCAGCTGTTGGGTAGAGGAAGGAGCTGCCAAAGGTGAAGGAGAAGGTGAGGACGAATGGATGGAAGGAGAAGGTGAGGATGGAGGTGAATTGGGCTGGTTGGAAGTGTCGGAGGTGGAAGCTTCCCCTCTTTTAGTTGTCTTAGCCTTGGTAGGGGGTGGTAGCTCTTGGAACTCCCCTTTGTTTGGTGTAGATCTTAACACTCTATGGAACCTCTCAGGTGAGAAGGAACAAATTTGATCCAGCTTAGAAAAATAAATGCCCTCGCCAGTTCTGTTGATGGGTGTTTTTGTACTTTCTCAACATAGGCAGCACACAAGTGCACTACCTCTCCTGAAAGATAACTTCTTACAACAAGTTGCAAAAAATTATCCCAAGGTCTCTCGAGTGTCAGGTCATGACTTGCAAAAACAACTCAGTTGATTGATGTGATTTGTTGGTAATCGCAAAGGGAATTTATGGTTCACTAAGTTGGAAGAGGTTGGATCTTCAAATGGAGTTTCCTGGGATTCTGAAAATGAAATGCACTTGCTGCAGATTTGAAACAACAGACTAAAACTCCATTTTCAACATCATATTTGGCTTTACAATGATGTTGGAATCTTGCTTTAACTTTTATTTCAAAGAAAGTTCAAAAGGGAAAAGGGAGCTGAGAGTTCCTAGACTTGCAACTACTGATGAACAGTGATAATGGAGGATGCTACAGTGGACAACTTTCCCATAACTCAGTTTCACTTAACCAAAACACACAGTATCATGAAACTAGTGCTATCTTCTAAGGTCTGCAGATTTTCAGTTGTTTATTCACCATAAAGCATGAATAAAATATGAATTTTGAGTGCAACAAAGATTTAATGTTCGGACTAGCTTTAAATTGTTGTTTACCATCAATAACTAGCAAAAAGCATGAACATGGAAAGCATCAACACAATAAAATTCTTCAAAATCATTGGACAACATCGACTAAACTACTGAAATTACTTGAAAATACTAAGAGCAACAATGTAAAAGTAGCTTAATTTATCAACTTTGAGAAGAAGAATCATGCAACATGAGAGAAACCCAAGAATCCACCCAAAAGCAATTAGATTCTATTAAAATTTCAACAACATGTCTTTACAAAAACTCCACTCTCCTTGTGAAAATGAGAGGAGGGACCCCTATTTATAGTTTTCAAAAAGAAAAATGAATGGCCAAGATTTACTTTCATTGTGTGGCCCAGATTCATTTACATTAGGGTTTCACTTACCCCCAAATGTATAGGAATTTAAAATACAACTTTGTCTAATTCCTATTTTGTCTTGTGGGGATGTGGAAAGCATGGCCAATAGACTTGGCAGATAAGTCTACTAACACCCTGTCATCATTGTCAGTGATATTTTTGTTATGATAACACTCTTTGTAGGCCATCACCAACTCTAGAGCAATGAGCATGGGAGGGAAACCGAACGCCTTGGCGAGGCCACTCTTCTAATTTTCAAAGCATTTTTTGTCTTCGAGCCCACTGTCACCCTCTGTCTGAATTCATCCATGTTAACATGCCCAAGGTTGGTTTTAGATATGGTGCCCCAGTCTGAGGTGACCTTAGAAGTGATATCAACCCCATGGAATCGGTACTTCATTTGATCTTTATCTTCCTTTCCCCTTGGTGCTTTCATAGGTTTCTTTCCTTTCTCTTTCTTTGCGAACACTCTTGATGGTCTCACATTTGATTCCATAAATCTTGCACATATGAGGATGTAGTAAGCACATTCATAAAGAATCAGGAAGCATTAGCTAAATCCTACAAAACAAGGATTAGATCAAGCATTTCATCATAAAATATTATAACATTCATCATTCGACACTTGTTTGGATCACTTTGGGGAATACGGGCCCAAGGATGTGGGTTTCCCTGGGCTGGCATTCATTTGGGGTGACTTCGAAACAAGATGCCGCTGGGGGCATGGTGACGCACAGACGACCACTAGCACTCAAATTTCCACATCTAAATTTTGGTCTTCAGTTGGTGTCTAAAAGACATTTAACACGTGCGAAAATCAATTAGGGGCCCTTTGAAGATGTTAAGTTAGGTACTTGGTTCATGCAGGCTCGAGGCATGCTGAGGTAGGAGGCGTCAAGGCCGGTTGGAGCTCCACCGTTGAAAAATGGCAGCCAGGAGGTGGAAACTCGCAAATATAATTCCAAAATGTGGGGCCCACAGGAGGCACAGACGGTTCAGTCACATTCTCTCAAGGTTTGGCTGTTAGAGGATTGTGAGCGAGAAGCTATGGAAAGTCGCTAGGCATCAGACATTTAGGGATGAAAGCCATGGGACGGTGTCCCGCATGCGACGGTCTGCACCGTCAGGCCCATAAGGGGGGTTTAGCTTTGATCATTTCACATTGGACGGTGGAGGATGGGGTGGACTCTGCCAAGCAAAAGGATGGCATGACACGACCATTTGAGAAACGATAGTCACCGAACGGCGAGGCGCAAATGGCACCCGCAAGGATATGCCTGTAGTGCAAAGACTTAGTAGTTTTTTTTTCAGGGATATGACGGAGAAGGAGGGGTCAAGACCTGCATTGCAGGAGGATGAACCTCTATAGCCGTTTGAGAAATGACAGTTTCAACACATCAGTCAACAAATAGTGGCCTGCAAAGGCTAGTCCACAAATGGAATTTCATTTAGCACCTTTTGTTTGAGCCAACCAGAAGGAAAATAGGATAGTGAGGTCCGTAGGGCGGGCAGATGGAAAGGTTTCACTATTTAAAGTTAGGTATTGACACGGTCGATGCAGAGCGAATAGAGGTATGCGGGAAATGGCCCGCAAGGATACTTAGGCTAAGAGTGTTTTCTTTGGCGGAGAAACATTCGGCGGGATCCGCAACGTGGGAGGGTGGTGCATGATGGTCGTTTCTGGAATGGTGGTGAGATACCGGTTGCCTGCACAGAGCAACTCATAGACGCGGATTCGCGAGGGTCGTCAGTTGAATAGAGAATTTTCTGCTCAAGTGTTTGGTTCATTTTGGTGGTGACGAGGAGGGCACGGTTTGCAAAGGGCTCACGACCCTGGTGAAGAACAACCACATGCAGCTAAAGTTTCACAAGGCCATTTTGGAGGCCGAATTTAACAATTTTATAGTTTTTTCCTCATGGGTTTTGTGAGGAATTTAGAGGTCTTCTTAGCCATTTAAAGATTTTAGAGTTTTTCCCTTTAAATTTTGACATTTTAGAAACTTAACTCAAATGGACGTGTGGGTTGGGTGGCAGCAAACTCACCTAGCTAACCCGATGAAAATTATGAAGAACAATATTTGCAACGTCCTAGAGATTTTGTCGGTGCGAAGGTGGTGACAACAAGCTGAGCTCTGAAAAATTTCCAACTCGACAAGAATGAAAATGATAGGTCGAAGTTCCTATTTATAGAATTTCATGCATTTATGACCCGCATTAATGATAGGTATGATGATAGTTGGGGTTGTTGGGCATGGGATTCGATGCAATGATGGCAGCAATGGTGGGGTCTGCAAGGTGGATGGAATTCAAGAGGTTGTTGCCGGAGTTTCAAAAGGGACAGTGACAGAGGACGCGAGACCTACCATGCGGGTGGATGTCTCGGGTCGACTGTCATCAAAACAACTATAGTAACACGGAAACCCATAGGGAGCGACCCACAAAGGGTGAAGGACGCTATACTGAAAGGAAAAGGAAAGCTACCAAGGGGAAACTACAAAAGCTAAAGACTTAGGAAATTTCAGGGATGGTGAACTTAGTCAATTGAAGATGATGACTTTTAGGGTCCCTGACCATCTCGACGCTCAAAAATAGGGGAACGCAAAATGAGACGAAGGCAAAAAGCAACCTGGCGAAACTAAAAGGGAGGATCCCCATTTTGAACAAGGTGTGTATGTTATAGGCACAACAATCTGGTTTCTTCGAAACATGTTGTGTTTGGAAAGATGTTGTTGGGTTATGATTTTGCTTGGTTGACTAGGGTATGTTGAAGGTATGTGCCCCAAGTTCAAGGTTGTATAGATTTCATTGAATATTTGAAGGTGTTGTATGAGTCATGCTGACTCATCTAAAATAAGTGAAAATAATGCTTTATTATTCATCTGTATTTCCAATGTTGTGAAGGCCGACATACTTCATGTTTCATTTTTTCTTCTTAAGGCCGACCTATTTTGTATTTGCAAATCATGCAGATGATGTTCATTGAAGATTGAAGTTGTGAAGAGTGTTTAAGACTAGGTTAAGCATGTGTTGGAATCTGCAAGGCGTCTTCCTCTTCCTAGTGTTGTGTGTAGTCCTTTCGGGTCTTTCCCTCTACATGTTTCATGTTGCATGATCTTTGGATGACTTGTAATTGTAATATTATTTGTTGTATCCTAACATATGTAATGTAATCAATGCAATATCATGCATAAATTATAAGCCTAGTTGATCTAAGTCTGGTGTGTGAAGTCAAGGATGTGTAATACATTATGATAATTGTGTAAGTCACTAAAAGAGAAAGAGAAGAAGTGGAAGATCATGTCCGGATTTTATTTGATCAGATTTTTGTGATAGAAGGAAAGAAAAGAGTGTGCCTAACTATTTCCTAGAGGTTATGAGCCAAAGGCAAAAATTCTTGAAGGGTAAAAGAAGTGAGCCAATAAGTTGCAGAGAAAATATTTGAAGAAGTTGTAAAAGTGACACAACAAAATTGTAATCATGAAAATTTAAGTGACAAAGAAGAATTGCAATTATCAAAAGGATTGATCCTAGTTATCAAATTCAAACAATGGAAAGAGTTTCATGTTGTAATATTTTATGAGTTTGTTCTTAGTTCAAGGAGTAGTTTCTCCCTTGGGTTGTAGCCCTAAAACAAAGTCTACAAGGAGTTGTATCTTCCTTGGGAATGACCCTAAAACCTTTCTACAAGGAGTAAAAGCTTCCTTAGGTTGTAGCCCTAAAACAAAGTTTCAAATTGTTATTTCATTTGTGAGGTTGGATTAGAACAACCACTCCTAGCAGCATTTCTCACTGTGGTTTTTCCCCTTTGGGTTTTTCCATGTGCATCTGGTGTTGTGTGGTGTTGTGTGTTGTGTTCATCTTTCATGTTTTTGTTTGTGCTATAAAGTTTAAGATTCAATTTGCTTCAGAGGGTTTAAAATTTGATAGAATATTGATTCACCCCCTTCTTAGTATTTTGGTGTGTGTTCAATAATTGGTATTAGAGCTTGGTTCCTTAGAAAAAGTCTAACAACTTGAGGAAGATTTGGGATGGCACAAGAAGGATCTCACAAGGTGCTAAGGTTTGATGGAACAAATTTCACTTTTTGGAGATTCTGGATGGAAACCCATCAGTTCTCTTTGGGGTATGGTGTTTGGAAATCTTTCTAAGATGGATATACTATTCCTTCTACTCCTCAAATTGATCCAGTTGAGATCAAGTCTTATGAGAATAATGGAAAGGAAAAGAATTCTATCTTGAGTTGGCTATCAAATTTTGATATTGTAAAGATAATGTACTTCAAGTTAGCAAAGGAGGTATGGGATAAGCTTAGTGGCATCTATGAAGGATACATCAAAGTGAAACAAGCCAAGTTGCAGATCTACAAAGGCAAGTTTGAGAACCTAAAAATGCCAAAGGATGAAGATATTGTTGAATATGTGCTCTGGGTAGATGAAGTGTTCAATGTAATCAGGGGACTTGGTGAAGAACTTGAAGAATTTGTGGTGGTCAAAAAGGTATCGATATCTCTTCCTAAATCTTATAGTTCTAAAGTATCTTCTATTGAAGAAGCTAGAGATCTGGATAAAGATTCTATGGTTCAATTATATGGTGCCCTTATTACATTTGAAACAAGAGAGTTTGAAAAAGAAGTTCCAAAGAAGGAAGCAACCTTCAAAGCCAACAAGAAGGAAATGTATGAAACATCTGATTTGAATAGTGACACTAATAAAGAAGTAATTTTTGTAAGGAAGTTGAAGAGGGGTACCGAAAAGTAAAAAGGTAAGCTACGTTTCAAATGTTTCAAGTGTAGGGAGGTTGGTAATTTTGCTTCTAAATTCCCCTTGAAATATTCTAAAAAAAACAAAGAGACTAGAAGAAATAAGGTTAAGAAGAGTCTCTACTCCATGGAAGATTCTTGCTCTACAAAGGATGGTAATCTAGTGGCCCAAATAATGAAGATGAAATCTTGATTTTGGGTACCAAGAAGACTGAAGATAAAACAAAAGATCCAAGTGTTGTGTGTATTGCATTTCATGCAAAATATGAGGAAAAATCATGGGTGATTGACAATGGTTTTTCCAACCACATGACAGGAGATAGGAGCAATTTCATCAAACTGGTGACGTGGAATGGTTGCATATTCAAGCTTGGAGATGATACTTCAGTGCAGATCTATGGAAAAGGTTTTATAAGTATTAATGGAAAACACAAGATAGAAGATGTTCTTTATGTCAAAGGTCTCTGGCACAATTTTCTTAGTGTGAGCCAAATGTGCAAAAATGGATACAATCTCATATTCAATGAAAGTGGATGTGACATTTGAAAAGGAAAGATTGGTCAATTAGTTGTTAAAGGATCTAGGACAAGTGGTGACATATACAGTCTAAGAGATGTCAATGGAATAACTTATCTTCTAGGAAAATCAAGTGACTGTTGGTTGTGGCATAGGGGAATGGGACAAATTAACTTTTACAATCTTATGAAGATCAGGTCATTGCATGCGGTAAGCGATATGCCTAAGATAATTTAGCCTACAAGTAGTGTATGCAAGGAATGTCAGTTTGGAAAGTAGACAAGGATAAGTTTCAATTCTAAAGAACATTCTTTTTGTAGACCATTGGAGTTGATACATACTGATTTGTGCAGACCTACTAAATAAAAAAAAATTAAAGGAGAAAGGTATTTCGTGCTTTTTATTGATGATTTCTCTAGGATGACATAGGTTACTTTCTTGAAAGATAAATTTGATGCTTTTAGTAGATTCAATATTTTCAAATAAATGGTTGAAAATGAAATGAATGCTAAAATAAAATGTTTAAGGTCTAATAGAGGAGGTGATTTCCCTTCAAACGAGTTCAATGATTTTTGTGAAAAACATGGAATAAAGAGGCATCTATTTGTTGCTACAACTCCTCAACGGAATGGGGTAGTGGAAAGGAAAAATAGGGCTATTCAAGATATGGAAAGGACTATGTTGTTGGAAGTGAATCTCCCTTATGTATAATGGAGATAAGTAGTTCATATTGTAATCTATATTCTTAATAGATGATTGTTAAGAGTGAACAACACTAAGACCCCTTATGAGTTATGGTATGGAAGACTGACAATTGTCAAGTATTTTAGAGTCTTTGGAAGAAAATGTTATATCAGAAGAGATGAAGATGTGCTAGGAAAGTTTAATTCAAGAGTTGATGAAGATATATTTTTGGGATATTTATCTCAGAGCCAAGCATACAAATGCTACAACAAAATATTGGGAAGAATACTTGAAAGTACAAATGTTAAGGTTGATGAAGATCTACATCAGAGTATGTATGAATTTGAGGATTGTGGATTTGATGCACCTCCTTGCTTAGAAGAAGAAGAAGAAGAGGTTGAAGAAAAATAAGAAACTAGAGAAAATCACAACCAGACCCCTGTAAACTTTTGTTGATGCTATCAAGGATGAAGGATGGATAAAAGAAATGGAAGAAGAATTGAATCAGATTAAGAAGAATCAAACTTGGGAATTGGTTCCAAGGCCTGTGAAAAAAATTGATAGAACAAAGTGGGTTTTCAAGAATAAGTTGAATGAAGATGGAGAAGTTGTCAGAAACAAAGCAAGACTGGTATGCAAAGGCTATTCACAAGTAGAAGGAATTGATTTTGAGAAGACTTTTACGCTGATAGCAAGAATGGAAACAATCAAAATGTTTCTTGATTTTTCTACCCACAAGGACTTCAAAGTGTATTATATGGATGCCAAATCAGATTTCCTAAATGGAGATTTGGAAGAAGTCTACATAGAGCAACCTGATGGATTCTGGTTATCAAAAGAACCAAACATGGTGTTCAGACTCAAAAAGGCATTGTATGGTTTGAAACAAGATCCTAGGGCTTGGTATGCAAGGTTGGATAAGTACTTGCTTCAACAAGGATTGAAGAATGGTATCACAAATAGTAATCTTTACTTCAAAATTGAGGATGAAAGAATTTTGATAGTTGTATATGTTGATGATAGAGTCTTTGGTGGAAATGATAAAATGTACAAGAAGTTTTTTGAAGAAATGCGGAAGGAATTTGAAATGTCTATGATAGGTGAGTTGTCCTTTCTTCATTTTTAAATTGCTCAGCTAGATGGTATCTTTATTTCTCAAGAAATTTATGTCAAGGAGATGTTGAAGAATTTTGGTATGGAATATTGCAAACCTATGAGTACTCTTATGGTTACTGGTTATCATTTCAACAAAGATGATGAGTCTCCCCTAGTCAATCAAACTTTATAAAAATCTATGATTGGAAGTTTGTTGTATTTAATTGCTTCAAGACTTGATATCATGCATGCGGTATGTTTGGTTACAAAATTTTAAGCTAATCCTAAAGAAACTCATGTGAAGGTAGTCAAGAGAATCTTCAAATACTTGAAGAGCACTCTGGGTTATGGCTTATGGTATCCAAAAGCTAATGAATTTGATCTAAGTGCATGCACTGATGTTGATTAGGTAGGTTGTGTTGATGATAGGAGTACATGGTGTTGCTTTATTTTTAGGAATTATATTGGTTTCATGGCATAATACGAAGCAAGATTCAATATACTTGTCAACAACAAAAGTAGAGTATATTGTTGCAACATCTTGTTGTACTCAAGTGTTGTGGATGAAGTAAACATTGAAGGATATTAAGATAAAGTATGATGAGCCAATTTCTATTTTATGTGATAAAACAAGTGCAATCAATATTTCCAAGAATCTAGTGATGCATTATAGAACCAAGCGCATATCAATTAGGTATCACTTTCCAAGAGAAAAGGTTACAGATAAAGAATTAAAATTGGAGTATGTATCGACAAAGGATCAAATTGTAGACATTTTCACAAAGGTACTTACAAAGGATACACTTGATTATCTCAAAAAGAAGTTAGGGGTAATTTCCCCTCCTTTTTCTTGCTAAATGCATAGTTGGTGTAGCTATCTAGGGGGAGTATTTCAAGTCATATCCTTTTTCTTTGACTGATGGTGGCTACCTCTCAGGGGGAGAAGGTAGTGGTTGTTGCTCATAGGGGAGCCTATAATTTGTTTCAAGAAGGAAATAATGTGTGTCAAAGGAGAGTTTGAAGAGGAGAACTTGTATTTGAAAAGGGAGAGAAAGTCCATTTTTTCCTTTGTCTTTGATGTCAAAGGGGGGGAAGAGAAATGTGCACCTAAGGAGGAGAGAGATTGTGAGGATGGTTTTTCCATCAATGAAAAGGGGAAGATTGTTGCAGCTTGATAATCTTGGTTTTCATTTATGTCAAAAGTATGTTTGAGTTTGTGGCAGTGTGGTTGTCATTGATGTAAGAGAATTGTTGATGTCAAAAGAGTGTTGCAGTCACGTTGTTTGGTTTTTAGAGTCTCCGAGAAACACTCTGCATTTCTCCACTGATGATGCTTTGCTCTTGCGGTTTATAAGGTATATTTTTGGTGTGTCAAGGCATGTGTGATCCAAGTTTAAGCTCATTTGGGTTTTGAAAGGATGTGTTTATGAGTGACAATTTGAAGACTATGTTGTTTCTATGAGGATGCTCACGGGGGTGCAAAGTTTTTTTTTGCATTCCTCCATGTTTGTAGATATGGTTGTGCAAATTAGAAGATAATTTTTTGATGTTGTGAAGGATTTCATATCATTTGTCATTCCATAGAGAAATTTTGAAGTAACAAAGTTTAGGACTGTGTTGTTTGGTGACTAATTTCAATGTTTGTTGGCTTGCACCAACTTGTTGTTTTAAATTGTGAAAGGGATGTATGGGAGTGTTCATGAATATATTTGATGTTTTCTATTTCTCCACAAGGTGTTTTATAGTTTCTTTGAAATAGGTTGTGGTCTGGAAAGAAGATGTTGTTGGGTTATGCTTATGCCTAGATGACTAGGGTATGTTGAAGGTATGTGCCCAAAGTTCAAGGTTGTGCAAAGTTCATGGAGTGTTTGAAGGTGTTTTATAGGTCATGTCGACTCATCTGGAATAAGTGAAAGTAATGCTTTATCATTCATATGCACCGCCAATGTTGTGAAGGTCAACATCCTTCATGTTTCATGTTTTCTTCTTAAGACCGACCTATTTTGTATTTGTGAAGCATGTGAATGTTGTTCATTTAAGATTGAAGTTATGAAGATTGTTTAGGACCAGGTTAAGCATGTGTTAGAATCCGCAAGGCATGTTCCTTTTCCTGGTGTTGCATGTAGTCCTTTTGGATCTTTCCCTCTACATGCTTCATGTTTTTGTTTGATATTTGGATTAATTTTAATTATAATATTCTTTGTTTTAGGCTGACATATGTAATGTAATCAATGCAATATCATGTATATATTGTAAACCTAATTGATCTAGGTATGGTGTGTGAAGTTGAGGATGTGTAATGCATTATGATAATTGTGTAAGCGACTAAAAGAGAAAGAGAAAAAGTGGAAGATCCTGTATGGAGTCAATTTGATCATATTTATGTGATAGAAGAGAAGTGAAGAGTGTGCCTAACTATTTGCTAGAGGAAATGATCCAAAGGAAAAAATTCTTGAATGTTAAAAGGAGTGAGCCAAGAAGGTGTAGAGAAGACATTTGAAGAAGTTGTAGAAGTGACAAAGTGGAATTGCAATCATCAAAAGTGAAGTGAGAAAGTAGAATTGTAACCATCAAAAGGATTGAGCCTAATTGTCAGATTCAAACAATGGAAGGACTTTCATGTTGTAATATTTTTTGAGTTTGTTCTCAATTCAGGGAGTATTTGCTTCCTTGGGATGTAGCCTTAAAACAAAGTTTGCAGGGAGTTGTAGCTTCCTTGGGAGTGACCCTAAAACCTTTCTACAAGGAGTAGTATCTTCTTTGGGTTGTAGCCCTAAAACAAAGTTCTAAATTGTTATTTCATTTGTGAGGTTGGATTAGGACAACAACTCCTAGCAACATTTCGCACTATGGTTTTTCCGCATACATCTGGTATTGTGTGGTGTTGTGCATTATGTTCGTCTTTCATGTTTTTGTTTGTGCTATAAGTTTAAGATTTAATTTTCTTCGCAAGGTTTGAGATTTGATAGAATATTGATTCAACCCCCCTCTCAATATTTCAGTGTGTGTTCAACAAAGCTTCCATAAGAACTCATTTTGATGAGCATTCAAAACTGAATTTGTAGAGGATGAAGGAGTGAAATTTTGAAGAACACGTAGGAAGGAAATTACAATGTTCGACTCTAATTCAAAGATACAATGAAATTCTTCTTCTCCTAGCTTGTTATAACGTAATTTAAAGGGGAATTTTCATAAACTCTAGAGCAAGAACATAATTTTTGTATCTCCAAAATTCTTTCAAATCTTTTCTTGAATATAATTTTTTGTCGCATTCACTCAATTGTGGTCATTGTGAAATATAAATACTTCGGTTATGAGCATTTATTTGGTTTATCAAGAAAACTACCAAAAATTGGAGATACTAGGATAGAGCATATAAATTTGGATGAATTTTGGGAAAGAATCAATAGAGAAGATAGGTCCTCGATAACACAACGAATTATAGAAAGTGTATGTTACAAGAAATAAATTGTCTAGTAGCAGTGCAATGCACAAACCTAGTCATCAAGTGCATAAATCATTATGATCCCACCACAAGGGAGATAAGAAAAAATGACAATTGGTTGGTTATTAAGGTAAATGAATACTTTTGCCTCATGCTAACATTTAATGAAGAGAGAAGAATATACAAATTTCAATTTCATCTTTTGTCACCAACATTTTCATGAGAAGGAAAATAAATTTAAAAATGTAATTGCTTGGGAATGGTTCACGACCCCAAAGAAAGGAAAATCTCAACTACCTAAAAGTTGCATAGGACTTAGTTTAAAGATGAGATTTTAGACATGATAGTCCTCCTGCATCGACTAAGGGATAATGAAAATGCCCATGAAGTTGAATATTAGAGTTACTTATTCATTCAAATAATCATTCATGGTGAACAATACCTTAGTTTTTCTAAACTCGTCAATGACCAGATGAACTCGATAATTGTCCAACTTCCACTCAACAAGTCCTTTTATATGTCTTCTTATTTATTGTATGTTGTTAATAGTACAAGGCTCTAGTCGATTTTGCAACCATTTGAGGCTTATGATGAGACTATCCAGGTTTATGATTACCATACTCAACTCTAATTGGAAAGGAGTTTCAGGAGTTTAAGAAGAGTAAATGATGTATTCACTATGAGGATGGTAAGAGAAAACCAAGGAGATATAGGTTTGAGGGTTTCCCTAGAGGTCGTTCAATTGATTAATACATGTGGCAGCCATTTTATACAATTTTAGAGGTTCACATACATTAGGATTGGAGCATTTGATAGGCTCCATTATAAGTTGTTTAAGTATGGAGAAGATAAATTTGTTCTCATTGATGTATGCATTTAGGTGGCTGAGGTAAATAAAAGGTACCAAGAAAGAAGAAAAGGCAGGTAACCAATTCCCTATTGGTATTGGTTATTATTCCCATAAATATATGTTTGATGCTCTCAATATTGAGAAATACTTAGTAAATTTCTCCATGCAATTTTATCAAAGAAAATCTCCCTTTGATAGTAAAAAATTCATTAAGGAAACTTTGCAACTAGGGCCAGTTTTCTATCACATCCACATTTAGAAGTCTATTAGGTAGACCGAGTTGATGAATATGAAGTCAAAAGAAGAAGTTGGATGAGGCTATCCTTGAGACAAATTGTGGCTTTCAGATTGAATTGAGATATCTCAAATATTGAAGATGATGAACTAGATTTGGTGGATCCAATTTTTATTAATCATGTACAGACACAACCAATTGTATCAATTTATTGGAGTGTAAAAGAGGTTGAAATTATTGATGCCAAAACTGTAGTGGTAATTAAAAGAACTTAGGATTGGATAGCCAAGAAGACTACAAAAAAATCTACCACAGTGCCTCCAAGGTCTCAAGATACTCATAGCCAAGCAGAAAGAAGTCAAGCACAATCATATTCTACTTCATGACCATCTTCTTCTACTCAAAAAATTATTTCAGGAGGGCAAGGGGATGGAAATGAATATCCTCTACAGAAAGGAATCCTTTAGAATACTTGTGAAGATACTACTTAGAGAAAAACTCAGAAAGAAAAGGAGAAAAAAGTAATAGAAGAATAGGTTGTAAATGTGCCTTCATCTCCATCTCAGGCAAGTGGTTCTTCTTCTTCTCATGATTCTAATTCTCCTCCATCAAATGCACCAAAAAATTCACTACCTAGGGTTGGTACTACTCCACCTTCTTCCCCTCAAATGGAGATCTTTGATACTCCTCCTCTTAGGAGAGCTCTGCATTTTACATCCCTTGGTACCAAATCTATGATAACTCCTTATTCCTCTTCTTGGTTAGAGCATACCCTCTCTAAAAAGAGGAAAACAGTTCAGTTGAGCCTCCCTTCCAAAGGCCAAGAAATTAAAAACTACATTTAGATTGATGGAGGACACTAGTACAAGAAATATGTATGTGGAAGTAGCACATCCCTATGCACAAAAGGATGTGAGGCAATCAATTGTTAGTGATTTCAACATCACTAAAATTAACTTGGGACCTTCTACCAGGGATGGGGATGTCCATAATTTTTAGGTGATAGCTACCAAACTTGTGGAGAGGATAGCCAAATATATACAACTCAAGATGAATTGAAGCATGATCAGGTAACTATCTTAACTGATTTCTTGAGATCATTGATTGATCCCTCCCTCAACCAAATAGTTAGCTAAGTTCTCCTTTTGACCCAAACTCATTTGTTGGGAAGGATACAATTAGAAAAATTCATAAATATAAGTCCTATGGCAAGGTTATGGAAGATTGGGCCAAAGAAATTATGGTTAAAGGGACTAGGTTCATCCAAGGGATCAAAAAAAATTGTGATGCCATTGAAATTTTGAGGAAATATATTGATGTTGAAATCATGAGCACCAAACGTGAAGAGTCCTTGTGACATCAAGCTGATAATGATTTGAATGAGATAATTGATCTCAGAATAGAAAAGTTGGTAACAAAGAAAATCTTGTCAAATATTGATGATGCTAGATGTGTCATGTGGAAAAGAAGAATCAAATGGAAACTCACATTCCTGAAGTAGAATACCATAAAACATAACAAATTGATAAAGGAATGCAATCAAATCAGATCAGATATTCAGAAAGTTCTATTAAATATTGATATTTATTTTTGGAAAGAGAATAAAACAATAGATGAAGAAGTGGAGTCATTGGAAAATGAATTTAAGTAGGAAATGGAAGCAATTTTTCAATGAGAAATCATTATGCACAAAGAACATAAGGAATATAGTTACAATTGACTCTATTCGTGTACACTATGATGGTCGCCCAGTTGATTTTGCAACCAAATTGGATCAAATCAAAGGACATAAAGCTCTATAGAAATTGAGGACAAAGAATGTTAGCATTCCCCAACATGGAAAATACCAGCAATGACTCAAGCATTTATGGACTACAAATCTAGGCGTACGACCTAGTCATCACAAGAAAATGATACTTATGTTGCACCACCTCAATAGTCTCTCATGTCACTTTATATTATCAATTTCATGTTGTAAAAGAATGTTAAAGTCTCGAGAAGCTCAAGGGACTCTTAACCTCTTTTTTTAGTTACTTTAAATAAGTGGTTACTCTTGTGAATTTATATATAAACTATGATGTCACCGAAAGAACTCTCTAAAAAAAATTGAAAGGAAATAGATAAAGATAATGTAAAATTGAAGGCTATATGTCTGTGAGCCTAAAACTTTGGGTCAATGAATGAAATAAATCCATTATAATTTGTGTGTTGTGATTGGTTTTTTTGGTTATTACATTTTTGTGTGTATGAGAATCATTCCTGGCATTTGATCTATTCGAGTGTAGAATTATCTTTGGTTGATAAGTTTATTAGTTTATGCTTTGTGAAATACAATTAATCTATGTCCTAATTTTTTTCTCACAAATTAAGTCTTTCTCAATAAAGATTTTTTGGTAGCATTTTATAGATATTTGTTGATTCTATTATTTTGGCCTTTCCTTCTTTCTAGTTAAAAGCATACCCATATTAAAGTTTTAAAATTATACAAAAAATAACATTTTTTTTATCAGACGAGGGAGTTCTACCTCATAAAATTCAGAGGAAAATTATTTCACATAGAAATGATTTACCTAACTGTTAGTTAGTGATTATCTCTATGATTGGGAAATAGGAGAAATTTGAGAATCTCAAATAGTGAATAATCCATTAACTAATAGGGCTTTAGGGATCAAGGAATTGGATATTCGAGGAAATAGGACCAAGAGATAGATTTAGGAGAAAAATTGAAAGTTTGATAGACATATAGGACTTATGATTTTTTTTAAATACTTTTGGACTTTGGGGAACATGAAACCCCAAAACTCTGTTGGACATTACTAAGGAAAAATTTTACCCTTCAAACTTTGGGGAATGGGGATGCTTAAAAGAGGTAGAAATGTAAGGGAAACCTTGAAAGTCTAAAAGGCTAACAACTTTGACACTTAGCCACTACACAAGGTTTCTAGGTGGGGTTTCAGGAGCAATAGGGAAGGCATGTAGGGATGGACAACCCCAATACATTGAAACTCCAAAAAAATCAACTCTTAGCTAAAATTTGGTTTTTGAACTTGGATAAATTATGTGCACTAGGTTTGCAGGTTACTCTAGATCCGATTATGTCAAGGGAGTGACATCCTACCATTTTGCAGTGTATTTCCCATCTTAGTGAGCTAGATCAAGAATTTTTGAGTGTCGTGAGATTATTTCACATTGCATACATGCCCGAGATTAGATAAAATAGGGCTATGGTGACCGTCCCCATGGAGAGGTGGCGCAGTAAGAGGTATGCATTCATATTTCCAACTAGGGAGACTACAATCACACTTGAGGATGTTTGTAGGATCTTGATGATTCCTATTGTTGGTGCTCATGTGTTTTATGATACTAACACTAATGAGGAGGCATTAGAGTGAGTGTTTTATGATAACGATCTCGACATTGAGGATGGTGAGATGGATCTTAGACAAGGGATTGAGAGATATGATGATATCCCCTTGGTGCTAGGATGGTTGATTTTTGGGGTGATTATTCCTGATCGTCGATCACGAGGATTTTTCTAATGGATGGGGATGTATCCTAGAGAGGATGCTTAAAAATGGTGTTGTTTATGTATGGGGGCATGTTTATTGGCCCATTTATATCATGGTATGCTCCAGGTTGTCTACTCACATGCAACCAATTTATCTTCAAGAGTCACTTTGTTACATATATGGGCGTGGGAGCATATGGGCATCACCTATCCATTGGGACATGCTTCTCACTAGATTGGGTTTCCCTATGTATATACTTATGATTTTTCATTTACATAATGTCGCTTAGGTGATCTAGACTATTGGAGATGTTTCATAGATGATATGTATCAATTTATTTGTAGGCTATGGATTCTTTGTGAGGCATGGGATGATGATTCTAGACATCATCCTTTTTGCAAACAAACACAATAGATGATAGGATGTACCCCTAAAATTATTGAGAGATATTTGTATGATAGAGTCAAGAGGCAATTCAAGGAGGTGCAGGGTGTACCAATGGATTTAACCATGTTCACTCGCACTTAATGAGACATTGGTGACTGGGGGAAATGATCGTCCCTCAAGTATTAGTGGGAGAGTTTGTTGAACTTGTTCCCATACAGTGGGCATGGATTGTAGTAGTGGAAGATGTGGGGAATAGACCCAATTATGATTTATAGTGGACAAATCAGATCAACTAGTGAGATTCATACATCTAGATGGCAGGGTTGTGAAGAGAGTTAGACAAGTTCTTATCCAGCTAGTGCTCACTGAGTTAGGAAATGGATGAAGGGAGTTGATTTTGGACCTGATCAAGGAGAAGTGGGAGAGAGGGGGTGATGGGAAGGAGGATGAGGATCAGGGAGATGATGGTCCACAAGGAGAGGCAAAGCAGGGGGAGTTGAGAGGGGATGAGGTTGTGTGAGGAGGAGGTGATGATGATATGGGTGTGTCACTTAGAGTCACATTGTTAGAGTGGGACCAAGCTTGCAGGGAGTGTGATGGATACCAAGTGGAGAGGGATAACCTCTCAGTTTATTTGGCACAAAGGATAGAAAAGAGAGACATTGAGGTAGCTTGGCACTAGCAAGAAAAGACACAACTATTACAAATGATAGGTGAGAGACTCGAATAGGGAACATTGCAAATAGTTGGAGGTGGCAAGTGGAGATGGAGATACATCTATATATTTCTATGTGGAGGATATCAGGATATCGACCCATGAGTCTACCTATTACTGTATACTATATGAGGTAGCAGTTTCACCAAGGAGGAGGGAAACGTGCTTCTGATTTAGGAGTAGGGATGGAGGCTCATGAGATATGAGATCAAAGGGGAGGTTAGATGGAGGATTGGTGTGGTTTCCACCATTGGTTCCACCATAGTCAGTGTAGCTAGTGCAACTAACAACATATGATCTTGGGGCATAGTAGGCATCATAACAGGTTGTTCCTCCTCATCCACCTTCTCTTTCTTGGATGGGGGGTGGAGGGAGTTTGATGTAGATTATCTTTGTATATAAGATGTACAAATATTTTTGATGTAGATGCATTTTTTTTATAAGCTTGTGAGTGTATGTATATGTATATTCATGGCTCTTGGTGGCCTTGTAGAAACATATTGTATATATGGATGATGTATCATGACACATTTTTTGATATATATGAGATGAGATTTTGATGCAGCTATGATGTGATGCTATGTGATATTGTTATTTGCATGTGGTGGGTATCTATATGATTTTATGTATGCATATAATGTTTTCTATTTGATTCTATGGTATATTATGGATGTATTATGATGATGCTTAGATTAGATGATGACATTATGTGATGCTATGATTTTTATTTTACTTTCGATGATGTATATGATGATGTACATGATTCTTATTTCATGAAGTTGTGATTATCGATACCGAATATATGATGTTATGATGGTACTAATAATTTTTGCATAGAGGGATGAGATGGATTTTTTTATTTTTTTGTGTGTCATGATACCTGGATAGAATAGTTAGTATGACAAGTAGGATAGAAGAAGTGATTTTGGATAATGATGGATTAATAGAGACACTTTGGATAATGATGAATAGATGTATAAATGAATATATAGGTAGATTAATGATGTTAATTGAATATCGATGGAAACTATGGTTATTGGGATGATTTGAGATTTTTATTGGAAAATAAAATGGGAAAAAATGATTTTTTTTGCTTTTGGTTATGCTAAAAAATGTTGAGAGAAATCCTTATTTTGATATAGCAAGTAGAAACTATGCGCCAAGGTATGAAGAAACAGGGTGGTGTCATATCGATTGCATGAAATTTGACTCTACAAACAAATAGGAGTATCCTTATTCATAGCAGACATACGAAAAAACCTTGTTTTATCATGGAGAGAATGAAGCTCAAAGCAAGTTATGCACAAAAGGTATAAAGAACCTAATATAAAATAGCCATTTTTTATTCTTGAAACTACCTTTACACACAAGGGAATTATTCTTCATGGTAGTATTACAATAATGTCCCACAAACACAATAGATGAAAGCAATGACTATGCCTCATTTTGTGCTCTTCTTGACACACCAATATATTGAAGATCGAGGCAATTTTAAGCAAGCAGCAAAAAGAGAGATAAGATAAAACAAAAGAAAATACCAACTTGACAAAAGATATCAAAACCATCATATCTCTTGCTAGAGGATTGTAATTGTTATCGATGATTGTGCCTATAGTATGAATGACAAATTTGTTAAGCCAGTGATTTTGGATGTTGAGTTGAATATTTTAGGCAATTAATATGTAGGTAGTGGGTTTGTTTTGACAATGATTAATGTTTGCAATTTTTCATAAATGGGATAGGTTTCTATGACTACCACATTTTCTTTTTCTTTGTCAATTAATGCAGTTGTTAGGGTTTCTAGAACATGATACCTTCACACCATGTCCATATTACTTCTTAATTTATTTTATATGATCATTTTAGCTCTGAACACTTAAAACCTTCTATATTTACTGCTCAAAATTATGGAAATTGGAATTATGAGGGTTTTCTTTCATCTTCATGTATCTTTACAGGTTCGATGGAACTAATATTTTGTGCATGCATTAAAGGAAATGACAGTGAAAATTTAAGTGACCCTTATAATGTAATGCTACCATATTTCCTCTATCATACTTGACTATCCCATTCTATAGATCTATATGCATGAGCTTTTTCTCCATTATAACAATTGGTCATTTAGGTTTCCACTATATTGAAGCACATAATACTCTAGGGTTTCAATATTTGTCGATGTATTCACATTAGAGAAATTTATAAGTTGTAAAGAGGTAGCTACTATAGTATATGTATGTAATCACATGTCTCCTTGGTTGATTGTTGACATTTTAGAGTTGTTTTAGGTATATAGGTGCAAATTCCCTCTCTCTTGTAAAATTTATTTCACTATAGTTGCAGGCATGACTATAATAGGTAGTTGTAACACTCTAAATTATTACATATTTTCATGTATAATAATGTTTTCCCATTATGGATGAATGTCAATGAGTTGAGAGAAGGGTCATTTAGTAGATGTGTTTATTATGTATCATACCTTTGTTGTCATTTATTGTCCTTTGCTTGTAATTGTTGAATACAATTCTATTACCTAATAAGGCACCAATCTTAAAGACCTTGACCCTCCATAAACATTAATAAATTTCAAAATCAATTACAAGTGGTTATAGGGAGTAGGAAGTAGGTTTTACTATTTTCTAGATTTATGGTTATTAATGTAAACCAAATATAAATATTAAGCAAGAAGATTTGTTATTTTTTTTTAGAATCATTTTTGACATACTTGTACTTGGTCAATGCCTGTGAAATATTAAAAGAAACAAAATCATGAGATTATATAATATTATTATTTATATATACATTGTATAGAGTATTTTATCAACTATAGAAGGGGCTTTTAATAGCTAACTAATTTTGACCTAGTGTTAAATATTAGGGTCGAGTGTGTATTTGGGTATAGTTATTGATTTTTCTATTTATTATACATTTTAATTGATTTAAAAACCTATTAAGTATGCCTTTAGGAACACCATGTTGATTTTAAGATATTCTCAAAGTGTAGGAGAAATTACCCACTCTTAGCAATTAACTTTTGACAATCCTAAATTTATTAATAATTCCATGTTTACTTCTTGAATACATACCCTTGGACTTGATAGTAGAGAAAATTTATAGGATTTAAGACTTGTAGTTTTCAGACCTAACACCTCAACAAGAAAAATCAAATACAACTCTCTAGGTTGATGATCAAGATTGGCTAATTTGTAGGAGTGATTGATAAGACCTTACCTCAAGCTTTGTCAACTTTGGTACAAGACCTATACAATCACCAAGCAAGTAGGAGATGATGGATTCATTCTTAATGTACCTAATTACCTAAGGTTGCATCTAATTTTAAACATAAAACTATTTCATCCATACTTTCCTCCTTTAGAGACACTTTAGAAGATAAATATTAATATAGAATTCAACATTTCAGTATAATTGGATCAATTTAATAATGTTAGAGTCAAATGGACAAAATAACATTAGATTTATCTCTTCTAGGTTGTTAAATTTTTTCAAGCTCCCAAGCAAAATTATTCACATAAGCTTAGGTTGCAAGTTCATTTCCACATAAAAAACTACACTTGACTATAATGAGGATCATTGTTATAAAAGGTGGGGCAATTGATTTAGGATGATTTGAGATACTCAAACCTACCAAAAATCTCAAGGATTGCATGATAGACAATACATTTTTATTAATAAGACCTACATCCTACTCAACACCCTCATTCAAATTGCATTTCATGACCCTACATTAATAGTACCATGCAACTCAATCCATCTTGATGATTGTCAGTAGTTTTGACCATTGTAAATGGTAATATGAACCCTAATTTTCAAATGGCATGTCCTATTCATGTTTCCTATGAATATTTAAATATTCATTATTTGTAATTCTCTCTATTATGTAGATAGTATATTAAATAATAAAGAGAACCTGATCATACATAGATTATCATAAATCAATGTACAAAACTAAGCACAATATAGTCTTATCAATATAGTTCATCTATTCTCAATTTTTAGTTCAATGTTCTTTATGTAGGTTTTGAAATCATGTAATATATAAATATTCTACACTTGCAACTTAATTAAAACTCTTTTATTGGGTCGCCCATAGGTCTTTATGCCTAAGCCCCAAATCATACTACCTTTTAATTATTAATTTTCTAAATTTGGTCATTTAAGAATTATCATGTGATGGGCCAATATAACTATCCAATGTGATCCCATTTCAAATGTTTGGTTAAGAGGGATTATTTTTTATTGTGATTTTTACATCTATTTTTCTTCTTCTTTAATTATGGCATTGTGTTTGCTCTTGTATTTGAGTAGTAGGATTTGATGGTTGTCCTTTTTTTCTTATCTACTTTATTTTCTAAATACCATTTTTAATATTTTATTTAAAATGTAGCTTTATTTATCATATGAGGTGGCATGAATGATCCATAAAAAAATGCATACCATGTGCTCTCTTTATAATAGGAGACACCTGGGTTGTTCATTTCATGTGTTCTTAGCTTGATTAATCCTGAAAACATTTGTATAAACCAAAAAAGTGAATCCTTTCTTTCATGTGATGGCTCTTTGGCCTTGGGTATGAATTTATTAATAGTAAAATTTTAAACCTCTAAAAGAGGTCAATGAGGATCATGTGAAAGAGATAACTTTTCCATCATGCACAAATTTAACAAATTGATGTAACGTGGATGGTATTTTTTGACATTGCTCTATCATTGGTCGGTCAAAATAAAACCTATATGATGTGGAGGTAACATTCCAAAGAAATATATTCATTTTGTACCAAAACTTGACTTCACAATACCATTTAAATATTTGAAAGCCACACATTAGTATCCATATTGATTTTATTAAAAGTAAGGATTAAAAAAAAATTACTCCATGTATATGTCGAATTGGTAAGTAGGATCAATTAATATCCCATCTAGATGTTTGTATGCATATCATCTTTAATACAAAGATCCATGTTATCAATTATTTGAGATTTCATCATTATAAATATAATGGATGTAAAACAACAAGATGCTTATTTGGACCATTCATCAATGTTGCTCACAAAGTCCTCAAGTCATATCAAAGGTATACTAGCTATTTCTTCTCCTACTTGTTGTCATTATATAGTAGTTTACATATTATCTTATTAATAATGATGTAAAAAAGGATTTTTATATATTTATAAGTTTTGATGTGGAAGATCGATATAACAATGTCCCTCATTATTTACTTGTTCCACATGTATCTTGTCATTGTCATTTGTAAATTTTGGATCTTGTATTTCAACCTTGCATGCATGTATCTATATCATATTTGTAGAACGTATGATAGTAATATAAGATTTTTACATTGTAACCCTTGGTAGAACATATATAGTTGTCCATTGGATGAATAAATGGCAAGGTTATCATGTTATCCCTTAAAATATATTGTAATAATATTCTCAAGGGATTATAAAAATATACAAAAGTATTTTTGGATTTACAAAATTGACATCAGAAGCCAGTGAACTATTATTGGAATTATTTGCATTGGTCTTATTGTCATTCTTTTAATTTCCCCATGATAATATGAAGATGAGTACATTTGTTTCTAATAACTTAAGCTAGATGTTTTTAACATTTGCACATAAGTTTTTGAATAACAAAGTTATAGAAATAAACCTTATCTCTAATGATAGGGAGTAATCTTTTGATATAAAATCTATGTAACTCTTCATCATGTATTTAATAATTCATTTTGGTAGAAAAGGGTTGATGTCATATAGCATAATTATGGCATTCATTTTTTTGTTAACACTGAAATTTGAAGAAAAGACCTAAAGACCAATGTAATTCATTTAAAATATTGGGATATGAGTGATTATAATGATGTGGGAGTGAATATAATAAATTGAGTGCATAGTAATTTAATATGTACATGGAAATATTTTAACAAGTTATCATTATAGATATAGTCCAAACATGTAATGTTGAAGGATCTTAGCCGAGTCATCAAATTACATTACCACTATACATTTCAAAATGTGGGGCCATAAAACTTGTGGGAAATGGATATGCCTAGATGTTATAGGCAAGAATATTATTCTTGATTCACCAACAATACTTTTCTTTGTACTTAAAGGTTAAGTATTCACTCTAATTTTCACATTATTAAACCTCTTGATGATGGCGTCAAAGGTGGATTAGGATATGATGGGGTTATAGTAGCAATAAGAATGGTAATAGGTTGATCATAGATATGTTGAGATGGATTGGTGGATACAAGATGATAGTATCAGAATGATAAAGAGTTTGAGAAGGTATAATGGGTTTATGGTGTATATGGTAAGTAGGAACAAAGAGGGAAAATAAACCAAAGTATTATGACCTTGGGATCAATTGTTTTTAATTCTAATTGAGATGTTTAAGGAATTTGGTTAAAAAAATTCCTCCATAATTCATGATGTTGTTTTTTGGTTATAGGTAGCTTTGGGGTTGTTGACACTAATTATGTGTCATCTTATTCTAGAAATCCAACCTTTGGCATGTTGTTTTAGTCATATTTTTGTTCCTTGAGGTGAAATTCTTGTCATAAAATTTTATTTTAAAAAACTTGGATTCAATGAGTACAATATGAGTTCTAGCAATGCTAAAAGTTTTGGTAATTTGGTATCTAGTTCAATATTAGGTTCCATATCAATTAAATGAGACTTTAGCCCAAAATTGATGATTTGGAAATTCAAAGTGGTTATAAAAAGTATGAGTGAGAAGTTAAAATTTCTCAGTTCTAGCAATTAGACAAGTTTAGATAGTTCATAATGATCTTCCAATTTTAATTTCAAGTTCATCAAGCAAAAATTGATAGTTTTCTATTAACTACCTAAAATTGATAGTATTTGTAAAAAAATTGTGCTTAAAGTTTTACTCTCCAAATTTTGATAATTGCATGAGAATTATCAAATTTTCTTATAGATCTTCAAACTAATTTTAAAAACTTTCAAACATGTGTTTGCGCCTATAATAATAAAATAGTCAATTTTAAATATAACCATTTAAATTATCAATATTATTTAAAAATAATAAAACAATTTAATATTATTTTAAATTTTACAAATGATGGTCCCACAACATTTTATATCCAAGTCAATGCAGGATCATGGGGATTCAAACTAGGCCCCTAAGTGGCAATGAAATTTTAGAAAAAACGGAGTTAGGCAACTTGACATAAAAATTTGAATAGGTTATTAACATAATTTGAAAAATATATAAGAACAAAACTTGTAGCAAATTGAGTTTAGTTTCTAGGCTACTTGTCCTTTTGTGGAAAAAAGTAAATTTATTTTGTGAAAATTTGAAATTTCAATGCAGTGGTACTAAATTTTCAGGAAAAAGATAAAAAGTGGGTGTATGTCTAACCACCCTAAGTACAAGAAAAATAAATAATAAAAAAATCTGAAACTTTCAATATATGTAGAGGACACATGCTTGGATGTGCCGGGATTTTTTTTGCAATTTTTTTGCACGTAAATAATTAGTTATGATTTTTTTATTAGAACATTTCAAAATTATTAAAACTTGTTTGTTTGACCATCATAACTTGGTCAAAAATTTGTGAGATTCATTTTTTTATCTTATAGTATGTGAAGCATAGAATGTGGTGCATCTTTTAGATTCAAAAAATGTGAAATAGTTTGAAAGTTATAGAAGTTTTTCAATCAGCCTATCAATCAAGACTTTATTTGTAATGTATGTAGAAAATCAATAATCATTTATTAAATTCAAAATCAAGCATATCTTATATTGGTGGAAAGTTGACAAATTTTTCCATAAACCCTTCTCATTTCATCAAATTCGAATAAAAAAAGTTGTCAACCACAAGGGCGAACTTTGGAAAACTAAAGAAATTTTGTAAACACATTTTTTGAGTTGACTTTCTAGGTTTGGCTATCCCAAACCAAATCCCGAGCCTACTGATTTTGTTAGAAAAAAAAGATATTTGTTTCAAATGGATAGTCGTTACTTGTATTAATTATAATACATAATACTTAATATTTACTAATATACTAATATATTATATCTATTATTTATTACATATTATGTATTCTATATTATATTATATATTACTATATTATATTATTATGTTATTTTATATATTATAAATTATTATATTATATACTATATACTACATATATTTTATATAATATATATTAAATAATGTATATTATATCAATATTATGTAAAATATATTACTATTATATATTATATCAATATTATGTAATATATATTAATATTATATATTATATAATATATTTAATACATAGTATATATTATATACTACATTATAATATATAGTGAGATAGAGAGGGGTGTAAGAGATAGAGGGAGGGAGAGACCAGACAGAGAGTTATCTAGTTAGGATAGGAGGGAGAGACCAAAGAGATTTATCTAGTTAGGGTGGGAGGGAGAGATGAGAGAGAGAGAGAGAGATGGAGTGAGAGAGACCTGGGAGAGAGAGAGACTTGAGAGGGAGATGGAGAGTGAGAGAGACTTGAGAGAGAGAGTTATTTAGGTAGGGTTCCCAAGGGAGAAACCTAAGAGAGAGGGGGGGGGGCAGGGATAGAGGGAGGGAGAGACCTGAGAAGGAGAGAGAGGGATTGAGAGAGATTTTATGGTTTAGGGTGGAAGGTATAGAGGGAGTGAGAGATCCAAGAGAGAGAGAGGGTGGGAGGGAGAGAGGGAGAGAGAGACTTGAGAGGGAGAGAGAGACCTGAGAAGAGAGGGGTTTCGAAGGGAGGGAGAGAGGGATTGAGAGAGAGATGTCTAGGTAGGGTGGGAGGGAGAGAGAGAGAGAGAGATATGCAGAGGGACCTAAGAGAGAGAGAGGGAGAGAGGGAGTGGGAGTCGGAGGGGCCTAAGAGAGAGAGAGAGGGAGAGAGGTAGTGGGAGAGATGGGGGTTGAGGGAGAGAGGGATATGGAGAGTGGGAGAGAGTGGGAGAGACCAAAGAGAGAGTGAGAGAGAGAGAAAGACCTAAGAGGGAGATGGAAAGTGAGAGAGAGTGGGAGAGACCTGAGAGAGAGAGAGGGAGAGACGAGAGAGAGAGAGAGAGAGAGAGAGAGGGAGTGGGAGGGACTTGAGAGAGAGAGGGGGAGTGAGAGAGACTTGAGAGAGAGAGACATATTAATATATTTAGTATATATTATAAATATATATAATTGCAGACACTTAAAAATGTCATGAATGATATCATGCACTCAAATATGATATACTACCATCATTTTGTCCTAAAACCCATCCTCTTTTCACTTAATTGATTAAATTAGCCTAGATATTTAATTAATTACATCTTTTTCATCTATTAACTTGATTAATCTAATTAGGTTAATTTCTACCCCTTTCATGCTAACCTTTCTTCTTGTTAAATTGGATAAATCAAAATATTCAATTCTAACACCCTAAGTCCTCTCATTTAAATTAAATAATCTTAATTATTTAATTAAATGTCGTTTTGACCTCTTCTCATTAAATAAGTTAATTATTTAATGAATATCTTAAATTCCCCTAATTTTTATAATTAAATATTTGTTTTAGTTATCAAATTACTAATTAATCTAATCCTCCCACTTGCAAAGGAATATTCCTTGAGAATAAACTGCCTTTGCACATCCTCCAAAAGGGAAGGGAATATTCTCATGGAATATTCCTTCCCCTTTGCACATTCCTTCAAAAGGGAATATTTTTATGGACTATTCCTTCTCTTTTACATAATTAAATTTGGTTTTAATTAACTAAATATCTAATTTTCCTCACCCATGAGAATATTCTCTTTCTTCACTCATTTGAAAAAGGGAATATTCATTTTTGAAACAAACTTTCAACAAGACTTCTTGTGCAAGTTTTGAAAGTGTGTTTGTTTGGATGAATGTAAGCCCTTGATTAAATATCATCTTGCATCCTCAACCCTTGATATTCCCTCCATCCTCCCTCCATTCTAACCCTCTTCCCTCCATTCTAACCATTAATTGATCCTTTTGGTTCTGGCCATCAGTTTCATTTTGTCTATTCTATAAATAGAGATTGCATCTATTGAATAGGGATCTATCTTTTAATAGTAAACTTATGTTGTTAAAATCACTCTCATTTGCATCCATATTTAGCTTTTTTTTTAGTTTAAATTCTTGATCATAATAGCTTAAATAATCCATTAATGGCTTCCATGGTAACTTAGTTGCATACATTTAGTATATTTTGAAACTAGGGTTTTAATCTTTCAAATTTCGCATACATTTAGAATAGATTTGCATACGCTTACATCAATCATATTAGCTTTTATCATGTTAAATTAGTTTCCATCATGTTTCACATATATCTCTCATTTATTTCATCATTTTTTTTCAATGAAACTGATTGAAACAAGCTCATTATCCAAGGGATTGGGAAAGGGTCGCCATTCCACATCAATGCGACACCACTCCCCTAATAAGATAAGTTTCAATCTCTTAGAATAGATGTTTTTTAAGCTTTCATGTTTTAATATATGCTAGTTTTAATGGCTTCTTCGTGTTTGTTTACATTGAATGATCTTATTGGGATTGATGCTTAGTGGGCTAAATATGCCTCAAATTTGTATGGATCGAGTGTAGTTAACCTATACTATGTCATTGGTCACAATAATATATTAATATAATAAATATATATCATACTATATAATATATATAATATATAATATAAAATATATCATAACATAATATACTGATAATATTAAGCTATTATTAATAATATTATGCATTATGAAGTTTAGTTTTTTTTAAACTAAACAAAATGGATATCCATTTATAACAGATATTCGTTATATATGGGTATCTATTATTAATGGATATCTATTATATACGGATATCCGTTATTAGCAAATATCTATTATATACAGATATCCATTTATAACAGATATTCGTTTATAACAGCTATCCATTATATACGAATATCCATTTTGTTTTTTAAAGGTTTAGGGCTTAATATTGTACAAAACATAACGGATATGAACGGATATCCATTATAAATAGATACCTGTTACAAACGGATATCTGCTACAAAATGATACCCATTACAAATGGATATCCGCTACAAACTGATATCCATTTAGTGAATTATATAAAACAAAAACAAAAATGAGATCATTTTGAGCATTCCAACGGTCCCCACATTCTCTTTGACATTGAAATCTCATGATTTATATCTGTATCAGAAAAATTTCAGATTTTGGGAGATTCTTTTACACATTTTCAACCTTTAAAATCATTTATGTGCTCCTTTTTGTTTGTCCAATGGGGAGCAATAGTCGATGTAAGAGAAAAGGAAAGATAAAACTAGCAACAGACCAAATTGAAGCATATAGAGCAGGAGATAGAGAAAGTAATAGGAAAAGAAGACAATGTATGACAAATACTCAAGTTGAGGATTCTTCTCCACCATTAAATGTTAACTCAAGTGAAGATGAAATAGAATTTGAAAATATTAAACATCATATTGAATTTAAAAATGAAAATATTGAAATTGAAAATGTTGAAATTGAAATTGAAAAAGTTGGGATTGATATAGAAGATGTTGAAATTGGTATTGAAAATGAAAATTCCAATAACATTGAAAATGAAAATGTTCATAATATTGAAAATGTTGAAATTGAAAATGAAATTGTTGAAATTGTTGTTGAAAATGAACCTAATGTATTATCTAATTACATGAGAACCCCTAAGTGGTTACTTGAAATAGATGAGAACATAATAGATACTCTTGATGGAAAAAGTTCATCACGAACGGTCTGGTTGTGGGCTACCAATATGTTCAATCAATATTTTTCCAATAAGACATTAAACGAACAATGTCAACTTTTTGTGAAATTGCTAAAGTCTTACAAAATGAGACCATTATTAAGAAAATTGAAGATTCATGTAGCCAAAAAGTCAAAAAAAAATAGTATTATTGTTAAAAATCCTTTTAATGCTCAAAATTCTATTGGAAAGACTAGTAAGGAAAAAGATAAAAGAGCTACTTGTAGAGTGATCACAACCTCACTAGTAAGCCATCATTTGAGAAAGACTTGTTTAATGATACAAACTTGTATTGATTTAAATTTAAATCGTAAAACCTTTAATAGAGCACTCTCAAGAAGAGGAAGACTCGATAGTCCTCTTCAAAATGATACGTGGGATTTTAGTGGGAGGCTTCCACGTGTTGATAAGAAGCTAACCAATAATGTAAAGATGTAAATTGAACAATTTTAGAACTCTCAGTCTAGAGTATCACTGAATGTAAAAGATGTTTTAAAGTTAAGAATTTGTAATCAAGATCGCACATTGCATCTTAAACATTTCTTGGAATGTAGCCAAACAATTTTGTGAAGAACATCCAAATTTGTAAATTTCACAAAGGGATTTTAAGTCTTGCAAGCCATTTTATTGTGTACCTATTAATATTCGTAATACATGTTGTAAATACCACGTTGAGTTTTCAATGTATCATGAATTATTAAGTCATATTCATTCTACTATGCATACTAAAAAAATGTTGCAGGAGTGTCATGCAATGCAACTTCCCAAGTCATATAGGGACTTGTTAGATTCATTTTTATGCATTAGAGGTGATGGTTGCTTATTTTATGGAAATGATTGTTTAAATGAAACATGTTTGCAATGTGGTGATTTATTGAAGTTTGTAACATGTTTTCATGAGGGCGGCGAACATGATTTTGCTAACAAGATTATTGAGAAAAAAAGGTTTGAGATAGTCAAATACACATTGAAGAGTGGAGGTGAAGGTTCTAGATGCGATTTGGTTACAAGAGAGGTATGTATCGCTCATTTTATTTCTGATTTTAAGAAAAATATTTTCTATAAGTATGCAAGGCATACCCATAGGTCACAGTGGTTGGATTGGCAATTCAGGATGTGTAAGGACTCTTTCCTGATTGGAACTATTGTATTCGTAGTTGATTTTGCTGAATATTACATATTGAAACCACATAATGAGGTACAATCACAATATTATAATTCTATTCAAATTATTATTTTTGTCCACATAACATATAGACATGCCCCTAATAGTATAGAAGAGGACATGAAGATAACCAAGGAGTACCATTTTTACATAAGTGATGACAAATCACATTCATCTGAGTTTGTTCAACATTGTTTTGAAAAAAAAATGAGTACTTGCAGGAAAAAGGTATTGCAATGGGTCAACATCTCATTTGGTCAAATAACTACACAGGGAAATTCAAGAATGCTCACATGTTTTATTGGTTGATCAGGATGCATATAGAGAGGGGTGTACCACATATTTAGAGTTTTTTTTTTAAGTTGGGCATGGAAAAGGTGAGCATGATGGCGTAGGTGCATGTGTGAAGAGAGCTCTAGGTAAGGAACAAATGAAGATCAGACAAGGAATCATGATGAGAGGGAGTGGGAGTGAGTGTTCAGGCGGGGGCAGGGGTTTGAACAACATTGAGGGAGTTTCTGAGGAGGAGGAGGAGGGATATTCTGAGGAGGAAGATGATGTAGACGTAGGGGCTGTTGGGTCACCTCTCAGCATTTACTGCAGCTCATTCCTCTTTGCATTTTGTGCAGCAAGAAGGAGTAGGCATGGGGGTGTGGCCCTATTTTTTATGATGTCGAGGATGGTGTTTTCGACACTGATAGAGCCACATTCTTGGCGTACACTATGATGGGAATAGGTGGAAGCGGAGCTATGAAGGAGGTTTGAACTCTTCTGATGAAGAGGGAGATGGCATCTCGGATGAGGATGTAGATGATGGAGCGATTTGCCTTCAGGATGAAGTTTTTTTTTGTTTCCTTGTGGGTAGGGCACATGTTCTTTCCGTGCAGGTTGTTCTTTGGCCATTGTTGTGGTCAGATGTTTGGGTGTGGTAGCTTTTAGGGGTAGCTTTGAGCCTTTTAGTTGATGGTTTTTGCTACTCTTTCTACCTAATGCGCTGGTTAAGGAGAGCGATGGGATTTTTCTTATCCCTTGCTGTCTATGTCGTTGTTGCCTTTGGTTTGGAATAAGACTTCTTTGTGTCTTGGTTGCTTGGGGTTGGAGCAAATTTTGGTGCTGCCTTTTGGGGGACTGCTTGTGTGGAACCTATGGATGTCGAGTGTGTGGTTGCTAGAGGATGTCAGCCTTTCCTCTTTTGTGTCTTAGTCTTGGTGGTTCCTCTCATGTGGGATCTCTCTGCTTGCTAGTGGAAGTTTTTTCTACTTCCCTCTTTTCTCTTTGGGTTTTTCTTTAGTCAGTGGGTTGAGTTGTTTATGATGCTTCTCCTTAAGGCTCAGATGGGTTTGTTGTCCTTTTTTGGGGTTGTGATGTTTTTGTTGTTGGCTAGGCATGCCTCTTTTGTGGGTTTCTTTGTGTTCAGCTTTGGGTCCTCTTTTTAGAGTTCTTTTCTTGTGGGGTTATCCCTTTTTGGCTTACTTTTGTGTTGCAGAGTTATGTTTTTTCCTATAGGTGTTCTTTTAGTTGGGTGGTTTTCATGCATTTTTTCTCGCTCCAGTTGTTGTTTCCTCATGTTTTTGGTTTTTGGCTAATGGTTGGGCTTCTTTTCAAGCTTTTCTTGAATCCCTAGATGTATATTTTCCTTAATCTTGTTATGATGAGTTTGTGGCTATTTTTTGGTTTTAATCATTTTGTCCATAGCTTGTTCTCAATACAGAGGATACCAAAGGATGCTACGGTCACTTGTTTGGTTGTTGTGTTGGTTTTCTCCTCGGATCTTATGGAGGTGGGTTCCTTTCCTTTTGAGGTAGAAATGAAAGGTGAAGGTTTTTGGTTCCCTCAGTTGTTGATCCTATGGAGGTGGTCGCTTCTCCTATGGAGGTGGAGGTTGAGGAAGTTGGAGATTATAGGCTATTATAGATTAGCTGGTTGTGATATCCTCTCCAGTAGAGGGGAGCTCTCTCCTTTAGAGGTGGAGGTTGAGTTGGTTTCCTGGTACCAGGTGAACTTGTGTTGTAGGGATGTTGATTTCTTGCCTTTTTTTGTTTCTTTCCCCTTACTTCCTTTTATGATGGACTACTGTTACAAGTTGGTTGTTGGGATCTGGTGGTTCGTTGTGCTATCTAACTCCCTATTGAGGTGAGATTGTTAGATTTTCTGGCATTTTTTATTATGGGTTTGATGGTGTTCTACACCATTAGTTTGATTATCTCTTATGGCTCAGTGGTGTCTTCCATGAGTAGTCGATTTTTTGATGCCCGGTTGATGCAGGTGGTTTCTTTGTGTATCTAAGGGTTTCTAGTCCCAGCTAAAACTAGGTTGTAAAGGGTTCTTGGTCCCTTTCTTGTTTGAATGATGCAGCTAGTACAATCATGTTTTATCTTTTGCGGCTGCTATTGGGTTGTTGATTGTTTGCATTTTATCTTATTTGCAGCTTCCCTATCTTTGATAGGGTTGCGAGTCCCTTCAAAACCATTCTATACTGGGTTTCATGTCCCATCAAAACCTAGTTTTCCCATAATCAAAAACATTCAGTGATGCACATTCTATTGTTGATTGGTGTACATATGCATTATCATGAGGGACACCTGATTCACAAGTGTGCAGGTTCTTTTGGTTGGTTGAGGAGGGCATAGTGGGAGACAAATTGGAATCTCAAAAAATTAGAGAATCTTCAAAGATGCATTCATTTTGAAACTCGAATGTGGGTGCATGGACCATATGGACACGAGAGTTGGCTTGTTTTTGTCAGAATTGTATTCAGTATGATTGGTGATAGGTCTAGATAATAGCTCATTTTTTGTTGTTTTTATACATATTTTGAGATACTTTTAGATAAAATTTCTAGACAATGCTCCTACATTATACTATCCTTTCATATATATTATGCAAACTTGAACCCAAAATATGTTGATGGAATTATGGTTATAATAGACTAGTATTGAATGGTTTATATGAAGATATGTATGGAATGTTGATAGAATTTTATGTTTTAATTGTGATAGTTATCTTTGTGTACATGCTTTGAAAAATTAACTTGTTTGTAGTTGAAGAGGAACTATGGCATGTGGCAATTGCAAGATGAACCTGCAACAAAAGGAACATTGGACACCAAAATAGGGAAGTTCCAAGATAGACTAAACATGATGATTGTTGATTAAAGGTACTTGATGAAGGTTGAACATGAGTTATTATAACCAGTTAATAAATGTTGAAGAGTTCTCCCTCATTCATAGGATTTTGACAAATGGTTGTATGGTTACATGCAATTCTATTTTGATAGAGTTTTAGTCCTATTAGGATTATTTTTCCTTTTTCAGTTAGTTGAAAAATTCAAGTCTTAACTCTATGCTCCAATATTGGGAAGTGGAGTTAATTATTTCAATTAAATTGCTGTTTTGAATAAGATTCCCTCAAGCTTGTATATAGCTATTGGTTGAATCCATAGGATAGTTAGTTGGATTTCAGTTTTATGTTATCAATTACTTTTAGTTTCAAGACATGAAAAATATTTAGAATGATTGAGTACAATTTGTGGAAATATATTTTATGATATGCAATGAATGGAGTTAATTTCATGGGATGCATAGAATCTATTAGTTAGATTGGATTTATTTAGAGTGAGAACAACAACTTGAGCAGGCCACTCAAGGTACTACTCACTTCATTTTCTAGTTATTCATTTATGTTTAATAATTATCATTAGTTTATCACTACTTCATGAATCATATGCAAGTTAATTAGAATTTCATATCTTGCTTATTGTTCATGAATTCTTATGGATATCCATGCAATGGTTAACCAATAGTACTTTGAATGTTAATTTAGTTGAGTCATTAGTTTTTATCAGTTTTGTGTTATCACAACATCATTTCATTGGTAACAGTTCAATTACAATCTAAGTTGTAGGTACTCGTAGCAACTAGTTCTGGTTTATGTTTCTATTGTTTTATAATTCTATGAGTTTACAATAAATATAATAACTTGAATAGGTTAGTTTAGGTAGATTTGATCCCTTAGAAGATTATGTGGAGAGATTTCAGTTTGCTTTGAAGAAAAACCCATAAAACAAGTTGCTAGAAGAGTCCCTCAAGTTGGTCTTTTTGAGGGGAGTTAATAATGACTGTGTGGATGCCTTGAACCTCATTGGACAAGGAGATAGTTCACACATACCATTTCAAGGTATTTTTAAGGTCTAAAATAATTATTCCAGGACCTTTACTAAAAGGCCAAGAGGAGATAGGACATCCACAATTGGTAAATTATCTATAGAGTTTTCAAAAATAGAGCTAAGCAATCTATTATCCAACATGAAAGAGGATATCATCAGCCATTTGGAAACTCATTTTGATACTCTCCACATTAAAAAGAAGCAAGAGGAAGTTGATTATATGCTCACTAAATATTGTTCAAGCTACAGGAAAACAAAAGCAAATTGCAAATGCAAAAAAGTGGTAAGTATCCAGTAAGATAAAGTTGAGAAACTTGATTTTCAACCAATTGAAAGAGATGATGGATAACTCTTGTATATAACACAAAGGAGGCCATGGAAGCAAATAAAATGTATGCCAAAATACCCCAAAAGACTCCCTTAGTGTTAATTCACCCATTCCTATTGGGAATCAAAACTTTTTTGCTTGGAACTCTCAACCCTAGAAAGCAAACCAAAACCAGTAGCAGAACCCTCAACAATGGCCACATGCTTAGCCAAATTGGAACCAATAGCCAAACCCTTGGCCACAAATTTTTTTTCAAGGTTATAATTATAATCTACAATGGCCAACCTAGTAGACGCAGTGGCAGCCTTAGTGGCAGAAAGGCCAACAATGGCAGCAACAAAATATGAACTATCAGCAACCTATGCTCCCTCCTCCACCACAAGAACATGCTTTAATGCCTCCATCAAATCCTACAAAATAGCCACCCAAGAAACCCAAAATACCTACCCAACTTACACCTAACCCTAATTCTAAGCTTCTTCAACATGCTTATATTAATGAAGCTATGCAATACCCCACCTATAGGGTAGAGGTGAGTGATGTCCACCTCAAATTAGTAAAACAACTTGCTAGATCTTCATCCCCCAGATTACGCAAATGGAGGATGAGAAACCTGTAATTGAGGCTTCATAAAAACCACCTTTGGAACCTGAGTCAAATCAGGTACACCAAACTACCTCAAATTCCAAGCCACCTTTTCTTGAATGCCTAGCTATTCAACAACATCACACACAAGCTGAGACAGATCTTTTCAGTCAATTAAAAGATGTGAGCATCAAGATTCCACTTATCCAAGCTATCAAATGCATCCCTATTTACACCAAAACTATAAGGGGTCTATGTCTTAAGAAACCAGGAAGGAAAAGAAAATATCCTCAGACAATCCATGTCTTGGGAAATCTTGCATATATCATGTTAGGGAACATTACAATCCCTAAGTATACAGATCCTGGTAGTTTAGTAGTGGATGTGAAGATTAATGGAACCCTCATTAAGAATACTTTGATAGAATCGGGGGAAACAATCAATTTTATGACAAAAGAAATAATGCAGTTACTTCAATTAGTCAACCTCAGGCCCACACAAATTGTTTCACAGTTAGTTAATAGGTCCACAATAAAGCCTGAGGTAATTATTGAAGACTTAGTGATTGTATTAGATCTTTGGGAATATCCTATTGACTTTATAGTGTTACAACCAAAATTTAATCTTGCAAGTTACCCACTCATCCTACACAGACCTCGGTTAGCTACAGTTGATGCATTTATAGGTTGTAGGTCTAGAAAAATGATAATATCCAATGGGACAGTTACTAAGAACTTGGTTCTTTATCCACCGACCCAACCTTATACTAACCTTGAGCAAACTATTTGGCCCAATTTGGATGAGGAAGATAATTGTTCCCTGCAAACACTAATGGCTATAGAGCACAACCCCTTATTGGATGACCAGGATGAAGATGAGCCCATTTCTCACATAATCCAAAATGATTGTGGCAAGATTCTGAGGCAACAAGACTACCTTATATTCCTGCAAGATCCCTTGAAAATTATTATACCCACCAATTCTACAGAAGAAATATCTCAGATATTTCATTCATTACTACCTCAACAATGTGTACCTATCATACCAAGCCTTGATCTCTCATCAATTCAAGATTCATCCAAGGAATTGGAAATCATATCAAGAAGGAAGTTAAACATCAATAATGCATTAATAGAGGAGCAACAAATTTCTCTACAAATAGTGCTATAGGCACACTCAATAGCATATGTATGGGATTACCATGATATGAAAGGCATAGATCCTAATTTATGTATGCACATGTTTTATATTAATGATGGCTATAGACCCATTTTCCAACCATATAGATATATGATTCCTGCCTTGAGGGAGATAATGAAAGATCAACTACAAAATCTCCTTGATACATGTTTTATCTATCCAATATCAGACAATGAATGGGTCTCACCTTTGGTAATTGTTCCCAATAAAGGTGGGAAATGGAGATTTTGTGTAGACTGCATGGAATTGAATACAAAAACTAAGAAAGACCATTTTCATCTTCCCTTCATAGATAAAGTACTTGATTCTCTCATCGAGAAGTAATTTTCTTTTCTTGATGGTTTTAGTGGTTATAACCAGATTAAAATTGCTCTAGAGGATCAGGACAAAACTACATTCACATGTCCTTGGGGAACTTATGCTTACTTTGTTCTACCCTTTGTCTTATGCAATGCTCCAACTACCTTCAAAGAGCAGTACTCAGCATATTTTCTGATTATACACATGACTACATGGATATTATATGGATGACTTCACTACTTATGGTGAAAGTTATGAGGAAGCTCTTAATAATCTGGAAAATGTGTAAAGAACACAACCTATGACTCAAAAATGAAAAGTGTTTTGTGATGATGAAAAAGGCAATAGTATTAGGACACTTTATATCTAGTGCAGGAATTTAGGTTGATCCACACAAAATAGAGGCAATATCTACCTTACCTTTTCCTCAAAAACAAAGAGATGCCAGGAGCTTTCTTGGCCATGCAACGTACTACAGGTGATTTATCAAATATTTTAGTAATATTGTTGCACCATTATTTGCTTTGTTGAGTAAAGACATTGAATTTGAATAAACATCCAAGTGTCAACACTCTTTTGAAGAACTGAAGAAAGTTTTGATTCAAGCACCAATATTAAGAGGTCCTAATTGGACTCTGCCTTTACACATACGTACAGATGCTTTAGATTTTACTATTAGAGTAGTTTTGGGTTAGAAGGAAGACAAAAAAAAGTATGCAATCTACTATATCAACAAGAATCTTCAAGGAGTTGAGTTGAACTATATTGTAACATAAAAAGAGATGCTTGTTGTAGTATATGAAATTAATAAATTAAGGCACTATATTACTGGTTATTCAGTATTTTTCCATACAAACCACATAGCAATAAGGTATTTGATGAATAAGCCAGTAGTTGGAGGTAGATTGGTAAGATGGCTACTTCTTTTACAAGAATTTTACATTACCATAGTAGACAAACTTGGCAAAGCAAATGTAGTGGCATATTTCTTATCAAGATTGCCAACTTAATCAACTGAAGGAGTGGTGGATGATTCATTCCTAGATGAACACTTATTTTCTCTACAAGTACAGGTACCTTGATATGCAGATATTGCCAATTATTTGATCACAGGACAAATTCCACCACACTTTTCTCCAAGGGAGAAGAGACAGTTGGTTCACAAATGTTTCCCATACTCTTGGGTATCTAGTTATCTATTTTATACTAGGCCCTTGATAACATCATGAGAAGGTGTATCAGGGAGGATGAAATCTTTGACATCATTAATTCATGTCATAATGAGCAATGTGGAGGTCATTTTGTAGAAAAAAGAACAGCCTTTAATATTCTTACAACTGGCTATTATCAGCCTACTTTGCACAAAGATGTTAAATACACAAGAAGCTATGATAGGTGTCAACGGATGGGAAGACCAGCCAAGAGTGATGAGATTCCTTTACAACCTCAGTTGACATTGGCACCTTTTAAAAAATGGGATTTATACTTCATTGGACCAATCTCACCTACATCTAACAACAAGGAATATATCCTTGTTTAAACTGAATACTTGACAAAATGGGTGGAAGTAAAAGCTTTACAATTTTCTGGAGATGGTAATGTGGCTAAGTTCTTATATGAAGATATATTTACTAGGTATGGAGTACCTAGGGAAATATTCATTGATCAATGATCCCAATTTACTTCTAATCTAATCGCCAAGCTAGTTGAGGAATACCAAATTAGACACAAGAAATCAACACCCTACCACCCACAAGTTAATGGTCGGGTGGAAGTCACTAATAGGGAGATTGAAAGTATTCTAACTAAGACAGTGTAGCTACATAGGAAATATTGGGTTTCAAGGTTACTTGAAGCAATCTAGGCATACATAACAACTTGGAAAACCACTACTGGATTTACACCTTATGAGTTTGTCTATGGTAAGACAATAGTCCTTCCTATTGAATTTGAATATAAAACACTAAGGACAATAGTAGAACTAGAAATAGATTTAACAAAAGCTCAGAAGGAAAGGTTGCATACTTTAAATGGGTTGGATAAGATAAGAATGGAAGCAATACATGATATAGAGGTAGTTCAACAACAAAGGATGAAGTGGCATGATCAGTACATTAAAACAAAGGAGTTCACTAATGGGGACTGAGAACTGTTATATGGTTCATGGTATAAAGACTTCAAATGAATTTTTTAGTCCAGATGGTTGGGCCCCTATTCAATCGATAAAGTTTAACCTAATGGGGCAATATAGTTACACACTATTGATGCAGTCTAATTTTCACTTCTTGTAAATGACCACATATTGAAACTCTATAAGAAGCCATTACAAAAGGATGATTTTATATTTTCATTGTTCTAGCAATATGGTGTATGCAATGACCCAAGCACAAAATCTAACACACAAAGTGATGATTCAACAATACATGATATACCCAACACTTTTGGTGACCCAGAGACTGAGCTACACAACTCAATCTCTAAGCTCACTCAGGATTAATTTCTCATTTTCTCTCACAAGCACACACTCCACGTTATAATAATGTTCACAATATCTTCAGAGGGACCTATTTACCAATATTCACAAAGGGTCTTGATACCATAAGGGACCAGTAGCTTAATGTTGTCAACATTCAGAATAGGCCTTGACGCTGCAGGTACCCGTAGCATTGTCTAATAGTTGAAAATAAAAAATCAAATCAGTTGGCACCATATTCACTACAAGTTCACTACAATTCATTTCAAAATATCCACATGTCTTATGCATCACTTCACAATAAGTACCTGCAGTATAATTCTTTTGTTTCCTACTTGCATTTCATATACTTGAGCTATCAAATCACCAAGTCATATCTATTGGGAAATTGGTGCCTCAACATTCTGATTTCCCCTTGAAGGCTTGGTTGTTTTCTTCATGTTTTGGCCTTTACTGCCATACCGCAGAGGACTCCTTGGAGGTGGCGCGGTTTTACGGTGTGTGGCTGAGGCGGACAAGTTTTGGCAGTTACCGCCTTACCGCGCGCGGTGAGTTCTCTCACTGTGGTAACGCGGTAAGGCCACTTACTGTTGGCTGGCGGTTACCTCCATACCACAGGTGGTGGTTCCACTCACTACGGTAGCGTGGTGAGACCGCCTATGGTCAGGTCCGATGGTTACCGCCATACCGCAGCCAGTGATCTGGCTAACTACGGTGGCCATGGTAAGACCGCCAGCGGCCTGGCTGGCGGTTACCGCGGTACCGTAGGCAGTGGATCATCTCACCACGGTAGCACGGTGAGACCACCTACGGTTGGGCTCGGTGGTTACTGCGGTACTGCAGGCGGTGGGTTGACTCACCATGGTAGCGCGGTGTGACCATCTATGGTCGAGGCTGGCAGTTACCGCCATACCGCGACCAGTGTTTTCGCTGACCATGGTGGCCACGGTAAGACCACCAACAATCTGCCAAGGTGTTTACCGCCATACCATGAGGCGTGTTGGATAGGCTTGCGGTAGCGCGGTAGGAGCTCAAATGAGCTCAGGGTAGAGTTTGACCGAGTTGAACTCAGTGTCAGAATAGCTGGCGAATGGCAAGGCGACACGTGGCAGTTTGGCAGTGTTTGGTTGGCCAATAGAAAACAAAGGATTGAGCTTGGTGAAGTCTTGGGCCAGAGCTCGAGGGAGCTCGAATGGCTCACCGCCATACCATGAGGTGGTTTGACTGGGGCTAAGGTAACGCGGTAAGTGCTCGGGTGAGCTCGGAGCTCGGTGGACCGAGCTGGACCGATCTTGACAGAGCTAGACCGACTGTCAAATACGATAGACGAATGTTTGGTGGACACATGGCTCATCTCAGTAGGTTGTTTGGCTAAAAGCCAAAAGCAGTTATTACTGCTGACTTAGGGTGGCGAACAGGAACCCGATTAAGGCAAGAAGTTATTGCCTGGGTAGCTCGAGGCAAAAAGAGATCTATGCAGATCGGATGCGTGCCTGAATGTTCGATGCATGAACCTGAGGGTCAGCAATTGGTTGGATCATTGAATGCAATGTATGGCTCGGTCAGAGATGTACATTAACATATGTAAACCAAAAGGTGACAGTGGAGGTAGATGAGAATTATCAGTGAGAGGCTGAGAGTGTTCAAGTTGTTCAACAGTGAACACTTAGACTCTCGGATCTGGTAAGATGTGAACCTGTGAGGTCGTGGCTGGGCTAGCCATGAGGTTGGCTATGATAGTCATTTCAGAGGAGTTGAAGGGAATCTATACAGTATGTCATGATGGCATTGTAACTGGGTGGATTCTCTATTATGTGTTGCCTGTATTCTTTCTCCAGATGGACAAGATATAATCTCCTGAAGAGCATAGCTTTGTTCTTCTATTGTAACCGTTTTAGTTACTGAATAATACATGTGAGCTGAATGTTTTGGAGGTGGGGTTTTTTACCTGAAAGGGTTTTCCCCACGTATATATGTGTGTTCATTATTTCTTTGCTTTTCATGGTTATCTGTTTGTATTGAATCTATGATATGTCAAGCATTCACTTTCCTCAGGTGGGTCAATGGGGGATCAACTGTGCCTATTTCCGCTTTATGGCATAGTTGATTATGTCTTTGGTGTGATTTTGAATTGAAATCACTAAGGCATTGTTGTCTTAGATGCATATCTTGATGACAAAACCGAATTTGTATCCCCAACAAGTGGTATTAGAGCTAGTAGCTTGTTGCTCATGATACCAACAAGTGGTATCAGAGCATGTTTTGCTGAAGTTCTGGGTTTTCTCCTGTGAATATTTCTTAGCCTGGCAAGCTTGAGGAAGTCTGGAGAAATCGGTTGGTGATTGATCCTTCAATGAGTGGAAGTGTGTACTTCATTGATTCAACACATAGTTTGAAAGACATTGGAGATGGCTGGAGTTGGTCATGTTGTGGCAACAAGGTCTGAGGCTCCTGGCTCACAGCAAAGTTCATGATGCAAAGGGCGTCAGATGTGTTCATGGCTGAGAGGCAGCGAAGCGTGGTGTTCATATTAGGTATCTATGTGAGAGGCTCCCTAGTGGTATGGACTTGCTTTTGTTGATGATCAACTATGGAGTGTTGTGCTTGTGCTGGGTGGTTTTTTGACTTAGCATTCAAGGCAGTTTTTCTGATGTCCTGATTGCATGGTGGCTATGAAGTGACCCTGGTGGTCTACAAATTCTGGACAACCTGGTCCTCCCATTTGCTAGTGCTTGAGTGGTGGTATTGGAACTAGTTTGTAGTGGACCTAGTGTTCCTGTGTTCCTATTTCTTGCACTTGCATGGTTTTAGATCCATGTTGTTTGGCTCTGAAGGTTTTGTGTAGATTTTCCTAAAAATTCTGTTGCATTTTCATGTTCTTTCATTGTTCTAATTAACTGTGATGGTTGTGTGCAGACTCCTGAGTAGTCCAGATGAGCAGTGAAGATGGAGATGCGTGGGTGTTTTGGAAACACTATGGTTTTGCAGGTTTTACATGGTTAAGGAAAACTTGCATTGCGTGGAGTTGTTGTCTACTAGTTTCTACACCCTATTTTTGGGGTGTGACTGGATGAGATAGTTGCAGTTCGACTGGTTTTGAGGAGTGTTGTCTTCTCTGCATGGGAGTGTTGGTATGTTTCTCATTCAGAATTCTTGTGGGGTTGCTTGTTGGTTTTCTAGAATTTGGTGCTTGGGTTGTGGACGTGATTGGCGAATCAGATATGTTGGTGATCTGGTGTTTGAGTCATGATTTTCTACTTTGGCTATTCTCTTTGATTATCTCAGTTTTGCAGTTTCAGTGCAATGATAGATTTGTAGGTTTTTCATTTAGTTGCATCCGCGAGTTGTGCAATGTTGTGGGTTGTTTTTACCTACATGTTTGTTGTGAGACAACTCAGAAGTGGACTGTCTATATCCACGAGGTTGTTAAGTTGGCCTTGTCTGTGGTCACTAGTGCATTGGCATGGTTGTTTTGAGATGAGAAGAGGAATGGTGTTTGAGTACCTAAATAGTCAGTGATGGGGACCTAAAGCATGTGGATCATGATTTCATGGAGAGCTAGATACACTGGCTAGTGTAGGCTTTTGACAGTGATGGTGTGGTTAGTCATGGTGCTTGGAAAGCTTAGTGTCACAGTTCAGTGGGAGCTTTAGCAATGACTGGTAATCTTCTTTGGTGTTGCAGAATTTGCATCTGCATGTTCACTATTTGAAGGTGTGCAGCATCTTGGAACCATGAAGGACCTTGGTAGTCTTTGGCTAAGATGCTGGTGGTGCTTGATAGGTGATGTTGGTTTAGAGTTGTCTGCTTTATGTCATAGTTACTCTTTCTTAGAGTTTTGGCATACTACTTTGCTTTTGAGACCATGGAAATTTCACTTGAAGCATGGTATCTCCTATGGGGATGTGTAGATCATGGTGTCATAATATGTTCCTGTTCTAGATTTGGAGCTTTGACAGTGGTCTGGGGGTTCTCTTTGTTTTGAGTGCATTGGTCATATGCTCGAGGACTTCATGTTTATTGCAGTTTGGAGTTAGCATGAGATGAAAGGTTGTTGGTGCTCATGAATGCATGGAGAATAAGGTGAGGCTGGAATTCTTTTGGGAATTTTGTTGTTACAGCTGAAAGTCCGAGAAGCCTGCACCTTGGTTGAATGTGAATTCAACAAAGACCTTGAAGGAGAATGCTCTTGGGTAAGTCATTTTTGTCTTGTATATCTTGGATGAGCATGTTTCTCTTTTCTTCTTGGTCTGCTTGGTAGTGGTGTCACTTTGAAAGGTATTTACCCATTATACTTTTCAAGTGTGTTATGCTTTATCTTTCATTGGTATGAATCTTGAGTTTTAAGATTCTGGAGGATTCATAATGGAAGATGGATAGCATTGTTTATCTCCTTGTACTTTTGAGGACTGACAAGAGATGGTTGTATGGGTGAGTTTGATCTTCTCAGTGCTTACATCCATGGCTTTGTTGGATGTTGTCAAGGCTTTCCCTTTGGGATGTGAAGAAGATCATACTTGTTACAGCTAGCATATTGAAGTAGGTGTTGAAGGTGGCTACATGGTTTGATTTGTTGTTTCTCTCTAATATGGTTTGTTCTTCCTCATTGTCCTTTTGACTTTAGATGTGGGTTGACTTTGTGGTACTGAGTTGGTCACAGCTTGTGGTCATGTGTTGTCACTTGGGTGATGACACGAAGGTGCATGTTCTTCTTTCTTCAGTCAGGTTTGGAGGAGTTTGGAAGAACTGTGGAAGACAGTTGAGAGAAATTTTTCTTGCAACAAGAGGTTGTAGGTGTGCAGATCAGTGTGGTTGTTCCTTGTAACTACATGTCTACATTTCTTTGTGCAGGGTTTGGTGGACTTGGTATGCCTGGATCATGTGTGATGGTGCTTTGGTTGCATTCATCTAGACTGTACCCTTGCAGTGGGAGTACTTGGATGTGTTTGGTCTATGACTGGTTGACACAGGGTGCTTGGTTGTTGTTGAGATTACACCTTGGCGTGTTCCTATGTTTGGAGTTGGTGCTTGTGATGGTGGGCATTTTTTGATGTCATTGCAGGGGTCTTGGTTGGAGCGTGGAAGAATGTTTTTGGTCCTTGTTCGGTTGTTTGGAGGATATCTGAATGTCTTCGGCATGTGGGAGATTGTTGGGAAATTGGTGCCTCAACATTCTGATTTCCCCTTGAAGGCTTGGTTGTTTTCTTCATGTTTTGGCCTTTACCGCCATACCACAGAGGACTCCTTGGAGGTGGCGTGGTTGTGCAGTGTGTGGCTGAGGCAGACAGGTTCTAGCGGTTACCGCTTTACCACGTGCGGTGAGTTCTCTCACTGCGGTAACGCGGTAACACCACTTACTGTTGATTGGCGGTTACCTCCATACTGCAGGCGGTGGTTCCACTCACTGTGGTAGCGCGGTGAGACCACCTACGATCAGGTCTGCTAGTTACCGCCATACCGTGGCCAGTGATCTAGCTGACCGCAGTGGCCGCGGTAAGACCGCCAGCGGCCTAGCTGGCGATTACCGTGGTACCGCAGGCGGTGGATCGTCTCATTGCGGTAGCACGATGAGACCGCCTGCGGTTGGGCTCGACAGTTACCATGGTACCGCAGGTGGTGGGTCGACTCACCATGGTAGTGCGGTGTGACCATCTACGGTCGGGGCTGGCGATTATCGCTATACCGTGGCTAGTGTTTTGGTTGACTGTGGTGGCCACGGTAAGACCGCCAACGGTCTGCCAAGGCATTTACCACCATACTATGAGGCGTGTTGGACAAGGTTGCGATAGCGCGGTAGGAGCTCGGATGAGCTCGGGGTAGAGTTTTACCGAGTTGGACTCAGTGTCAGAATGGCTGGCGAATGGCAGGGTGACACGTGGTAGTTTGGCAGTGTTTGGTTGGCCAATGGCAAACAAAGGACTAAGCTCGATGAAGTCTTGGGCCAGAGCTCGAGGGAGCTCGGATGGCTCACCGCCATACCATGAGGTGGTTCGACTGTGGCTGCGGTAACGCGATAAGTGCTCAGGTGAGCTCGGAGCTCAGTGGACCAAGCTGGACCGAGCTTGACCGAGCTGGACTGACTGTCAGATGCGATAGACAAATGTTTGGTGGACACATGGCTCGTCTCAGCAGGTTGTTTGGCTAAAAGCCAAAAGCAATTATTACTGCTGACTCAGGGTGGCGAACAGGAACCCGATTAAGGCAAGAAGTTATTGCCTAGGTAGCTCGAGGCAAAAAGAGATCTATGCAGATTGGATGTGTGTCTGACTATTCAATGCATGAACTTGAGGGTCAGCGATTGGTTGGATCATTGAATGCAATGTATGGATCGGTTAGAGATTTACATTAACATATGTAAACCAAAAGGTGACGATGGAGGCAAATGAGAATTATCAGTGAGAGGTTGAGAGTGTTCAAGTTGTTCAATAGTGAACACTTAGACTCTCGGATCTGGTAAGATGTGAACCTATGAGGCCAAGTGGTTGGGTTGGCCATGAGGTTGGCTATGACAGTCATTTGAGAGGAGTTGAAGGGAATCTATACAGTATGTCATGATGACATTGTAACTGGGTGGATTCTCTATTATGTGTTGTCTGTATTCTTTCTCCAGATGGACAAGATGTAATCTCCTAAAGAGCATAGCTCTGTTCTTGTATTGTAACCGTTTTAGTTATTGAATAATACATGTGAGCTGAATGTTTTGGAGGTGGGTTTTTTTACCCGAAAGGGTTTTCCCCACGTATATCTGTGTGTTCATTATTGCTTTGCTTTTCATGGTTATTTTTTTGTGTTGAATCTGTTATATGTCAAGCATTCACTTTCCTCAGGTGGGTCAATGGGGGATCAACTGTGCCTGCTTCCACTTTATGGCATAGTTGATTGTGTCTTTGGTGTGATTTTGAATTGAAATCACTAAGGCACTGATGTCTTAGATGCATATCTTGATGACAGAATCGAATCCATATCCCCAACAATATCAGTACTACCCATCCCATCATTTGCACTCACCACCCACTATACATTACTTTGTAGTTATTACCCATCACATCAAATCAATGAACAAATATATCCTTTCTAGTTTCCATGTGTGGCGGATGGTTATTTCTTCAAGGCGATACTTTAGGTACGCTATCATGATTATTATAGTCTTCCTTAAACATTCATTATATTTTTCATATTACTCCATGCATGCAAACTATTATATCATTACTTTCCATAATTTCATATTTAATCCAACTCCAAATCATAAACGTGAACTGAGGTCACTTCACTAATTAAGTTGGGGGGAGGGTACAACCTAGTTAGTCTTTTTGCCAGTCTTTTTGAATCTACCACCCAAATCAAATTTAATGGATACAATGACATGCAAAACCCTCTTAATTATGTTTGATTTTTATTGCTATTTCCTTTGCCATTTCCAAATTTCTAAACTTAAAACCTTGAGAACTTATGATAACCTGAGCTTAGTTTAGACTAGAGTTGAACTTAGAATCTATTCATGAGCCTGAATTAAGCTGCTATTAAGAAGGTAAACTTGAAGTATGGCATGGTAGTAAGGATACACAAGGAAAGAAAAAGGAAGTGAAGGGTTTTGAAGGTGATAGAGAAGTTTGAAGGTGGTAGGAAAGATTGAGTTGAATTTCCAAAGCTGAATTTAGTTAATTGAGCAAAGAAGTAAGAAAGGATGGGAGGAAATGTCATAAGCTTGGGATCCAATGGCTCATCAACAAATTTTGGAGGACACGATAGTCCTACCCATTTTTACAAGGGTTGGTTGGCTCGAATACTTCTTGAAATTAACGGAATTCAGTGATGACTTGACAAGAAGGTTTGCAACTACTCTTCAATATGATGAAGCTATGGTAAAAGGATTGTCAGTAGATGCATCTGAAACATCCATTGCACAAGTCACATGACTACCAAGAACAGGGACAAAATTTCCAACTCGAGCTGACGTAGTTGCAGCTCGGGAAGAATTTTGTATATGAGGAGAGGAATTAGACTCCTCATCACAAGGTACAAAGAGACTTTCTCTCCCCTGGCTATGCAAAAATTGTGCCTCTTACATGATCAGATACATTACCTATAATGGTAGGCAGAACCTTTTGTATATAGTTCATTTCAAATTGTTGAGTCATCTCAGTTTTCTTTACAACTTGTTGAAATGGATGGCCTTAGAATACCAGATAAAACAAAGTGATACTTCTCTCTCTCATCATTGTTTAGTTACCTTACTGATAAAGAGGATTTTAAGGAATCAATACCCACAAGTGAAGTGGGAGGATTTCAAGGAATGTATAGACATTAACAGTTTGTTGGATACACCTGTAGCACCTAAGGATGAAAAAACCCAAAATGAGCCTAAAGAGGAAAACCCTCATGTCTCACTTGTGGCTTCACCTACCCATAGGCAAGGCGAGCATGACGAACCTGAAGAACCAGAGTCTAGGCTACCCATAATTGAGGAATTACCTTCTTATTCAAAGTCACAAAATCTAAGAGTCGGAGAGGTAGTGCATCTACCTCCTCTACACCCTCTAAACTAGAAGAAAAGAAGGATACTCCAAAGGAAAATAGGGATATTCAAAAGAAGGAAGAGGATGTTCTGAAGAAGAATGAGAGTTCTCAAAAGGGAAAGAAGAAAATTGAGAAAGAAATACTCACACCTAGACGCTCTAGAAGATTAAGGAAACAAGGTGCCACAAATTAAAATATAGGGGAAACTAAAGGAAAAGAGATGAGTAAGGAACAACCTCGGGAAGAACATCATCAATAAGAATTTCAAGAAAATGTTATAATTATAGAAACTGACTCTGAATTATAATGGGATGTTCCTGGTATGTGAATATACCAACGAGAAAGAGAAGATATGTGGTGACAATTTCTTATTCTGAATCAGAAGATATATTTACTGCCAAGAAGTTACAGACAAAAACCCTAGGTAGCCATATTCATGGGGACTATGAAGAGGGTAATGAGCAGTTTGAAGATACAAAGGAGGTTTAAAATGAAGAAAGAGATGTAAGGGAAGAACTCCATAGGAATTGGATATGATTAAACACTTGGAGGAGTTAGTGAAAAATTACGAGCAAAATGATAAGGAAAGAGAAGAAAAAATGTAGGAGATGGAGGAGAAACTATAGTTGTATGGTCATGGTACTAAGCTAGATTTGTTGGCATAGTTAGCCATTACCATGATAGGGGACAAAGAACTAGAAATGTCAGATGATAAACCCCCTCCTCTCAAAACTCATAATTACCATACAACCCTCTCATTTGGCTACCAATTATGGAGAGTGACTAATGAGCTTGCACAGGAAAAGGAGAAATAGAAGGAAAAGGAAGGATATGTAAAGGAATTGGAAAAGAGAGATATGGAATTGAATAGATCAATAGTTCGGTTGGAGGAAATAGCAAATAAGGTTGTACAAATTGTCAAAAGTAGGCCTCCACCAAGAACATATGCATTGTTTTTATAAGAAAGGTTTCTCTTATTTCAGTTTAGTAGATTAGTTAGCAAACAATCTGTTGATATGAGTATGGAAACTAAATTTCTAAAAGCTTTCATTGAATCCACACCTAAAGAACAAGATCAATTATGTGAGTTTTATTTGCACAACTATGTGATATCTGATGAGATAGAATGGAACTCTTAATTTTTATGGGAGACCTTCAAATCATAGCACTTGTCTCCTATTATAGAAATGAGAAACTTAGGGGTGAGATCATGGAAGAGTATGAGGATAAAGAGAAATTTATTGCACTTCCCATAAGAAAAGAGACTAAAAATCTAGATGCAGTCATTGAAGAATGGTTGAAACTCATCAAACATAAGGGTGTGGGTAAGAAAATCATGAAAATCAAAAAGGAAAATTATGAGAGAATGCAAATGCTAGTTGTGGGTATTGGACAACAATGTTACAAGAATGTACATAATAGATGGAAAAGTTTAACACCTGAATTGTAGAAGAAAGAACCACATTCTATGTATAATTTCACTACTATACTTCAGACGGTACACAAATATATAGAAATTGGTGTCAACAAAGGAGTTTATTGGGTACCGCTCACCTTCCATCCACTTATTCTCCTCTATCTAGTCCTACATTGGACTAGGGGGAAAGGTGATGAATATGAGAAAGCAGGAATTATCAAGATGAGGCAACTTTCATAATATCAAGGTTTCTATTTGAAACACATTCAGGGGATTAATACAGTTATGGACCTGAGACAGATTGCTTTGCAGTATAATCAATATCCCTAGTGTTTTGCTTGGGGACAAGAAAAATACTAGTTGGGGGAGATGATAGGTCCAGATAATAGCTCATTTTTTTATTATTTTTATAGATATTTTGAGATACTTTTAGATAAACTTTCTAGACAATGCTCCTACATTATACTATCCTTTCATATCTATTATGTAGACTTGAACCCAAAATATGTTGATGGAATTATGGTTATAATACACTAGTATTGAATGGTTTATATGAAGATATATATGGAATGTTGATAGAATGCTATGTTTTGATTATGATAGCTATCCTTGTGTACATGCTTTTCAAAATTAACTTGTTTGCAGCTCAAGAGGGACTGTGGCACGTGACAGTTGCAGGATGAACCCACAACAAAAGGAATGTTGGACACCAAAACAAGGAAGTTCCAAGATAGACTAAACATGATGATTATTGATTAAAGGAACTTGATGAAGGTTGAACATGTGTTATTATAACCAGTTAATAAACACTAAAGAAGAGGTTTCCTTCATTCATAGGATTTTGACAAATAGTTGTATGGTTACATGCAATTCTATTTTGATAGAGTCTTAGTCATATTAGGATTCTTTTTCCTTTTTAGTTAGTTGAACAATTCAAGTCTTAACTCTACGCTCTAATATTTGGGAGTGGAGTTAATGATTTTAGTTAAGTTATTGCTTTGAATAATATCCCCTTAAGTTTGTATATAGTTTTTGGTTGAATCTGTAGGATTGTTAGTTGGTTTTCAGTTTTATGTTATCAGTTACTTTCAGTTTCAAGACATGAAAAATATTCAGAATGATTGAGTATAATATGTGGAAAGATCTTTTGTAATCTTTTATGATATGCAGTGAATGGAGTTAATTTCATGGGATGCGTAGAATCTATTAGTTAGATTGGGTTCAATTAAAGTAAGAACAACCACTTAAGCAGGCCACTCAAGGTATTATTCCTCACTTTATTTTCAAGTTATTTATTTAGGTTTAATAACTGTCATTATTTTATCACTACTTCATGAATCATATGCAAGTTAATTAGAATTTCATATCTTGCTTATTGTTAATGAATGCTTATGGATATGCATGCAATGGTTAACCAATAGTACTTTGAAGGTTAATTTAGTTGAGTCATTATTTGTTATCAATTTTGTATTGTCATAGAATCATTTCATTAGTAACAGTTCAGTTATAGTCTAAGCTATAGGTACCCGTAGCAACTAGTTATGGTTTATGTTTTTACTGTTTTGTAATTTTGTGAGTTTCCAGCAAATAAAATAACTTGAATAGGGTAGTTTAGGTAGCTTTGAGTCCTTGAAGGCATATATAATTTTGCACCATCACAAACTTACAAACCCTAAGTTGACAATTTAATGTAGTCTTGAGCAATGTTGAGTGGACTGTTCAGTTAGTTAACTCTCTAAATTGTGTAGGTTCTACCAAGTTTACAAAGCATTAGCTTAGACTCTACAAATGGGATCAATGCAAGTCAAGTGAGTGGGTAGATACATAGATTACATAGTATATAACCCCTTTATCTGTAGCACAATCCTCTTTAGAAGATGAAATAGAAATTTCACTTGACTACAACCACCTTTCAAATCTTACATAGCTAAGACATGTCTATGCAATTGTAGCACTGTAGGGGAACGAAGAGGGATCAGACTATTGGTCGGCACGATGTGTATAGGGAAATAATAATCTAACACAATCGATGATAGATGATGATGGGTTCATATATCCTACAGGTTCATTTGTTGTTTTTGGAACTTGGTTGCATTACCAATTCATTATCATTTAGGTTGTTTAAAATAATATAGAGTTGTTATTCTAAGAATATTGTCTAGTTTGCATTACCATCTCATCATCATTTAGGTTGTTTAGAATAATTTATTTTTTTATTCTAAGTATATTTAGTTGTTGATAAAAATTAATGATCATACAGGTTTAGTTGTTGTTTCCAAAACTTGGTTCCAAACATATATGATTAGAAAGAATGGCATGCCTACATTTGAAGACTATGAGAAACACAAAACCATTCTCATGTATTCAGAACTTGTTATAACAACAAATGTTAATTTATTGAGTCATCATGCTAAACCAAAAACAAAGGAACTATGGACAATTATTAGTGTAAGCATTTACTCAATACTCTGAAGGTAAGAGATGACCCTGTAGGCAGACTTGAGTAACAGATCATTTGTTGTATGGGACAGGTATGATATTGTTCATCTTATTTTAATTAATGTTCATAATAATAAAATTGTATGATCTACTAAGGTTCATTATTTAGGTTGTTTAGAATAATATAGATTTGTTATTCTAGGTATATTTAGTTAAACAAAGAAACTAATGAAAGTGATAAAAACATGATCATATAGATTTTCCATTCTGAGTATATTACAATGTTCATGGAATGATAGACCATGGAGTTGCTACAACAATAGCCATTTTTGATCCTTTGGCAGAGGTATGTGGCATATTAGTAAATTTGATATTATATTTGTTCTTCTATGGTCTATTATTGAAAAAATTTATGATACTTGTATATGTAGTTTACTTGTTATCTTGATGGTTGTTACAGGTGCTTGTCACTCCAAAATGTCAACGTGCTACTATTTTGGAAGAGTGTGATGATTATTTGTTTGTGATTATTTTATTTATGCCATTCCACAATTTTCAATTTTTATATAGTAATGTATATACTTCTTATTCTATCAGTTGCATCTCCAGATGAGTGAAGAGAGGGGGACTAGTGGGCACATTTGAAAGATAAAAGAATAAAAAAAAACTCCATCCAGCTGACCGTGAAGGAAACATGTGATCTATCTCCTTCCCCTAGTGGGAAATGACTATGTATTAGGGTCATTTGTTGTATGCCTATGTGGCATTTTGTAAATCCTATATTTGATAGCAATTGTTGAATGATGATATCATGTGTATTATGTAAATTGTATCTTGAATATTGTAGGCATGCGTGTTTATCATGACTTCTAACTTATGACTTACGTGTATTCAAGTGTATAATTTAGAACTTATGTTTATATTTTGTGACTTATGTATATTTCATTGTATACTTGGTGACTTACATGTTTTCATGTGTATACTTTGTATTCATTTGTGTACTTCATGCATTGTGTGTATTTGAGTAAATGCTTCACTTATTTATTGATTCCTAGCATAAACCATCAATTCGGACATGTTGGAACTGTTGGTTTGGTTGCTTGAGGAGTAGAAGAAAAGTTACACCCCTTTACAAATTTACATTGCATGCATCTAACCCTTTTTCCATGAACTAAAAACTTGACACCATAGGGAAACACCTTAGAGATATCAAAAACCTAGAGAGGTTATTGTAGAGAATCCCTACATGATCCCTTAGCCTCAGATGGATTATTTCTAAGTGATACAGTTTTTGAGTAACAGCTCGTCAAATATTGCTACCTTTTTGCACTTTGGACTCTTAAGGGATATCGTCGATCCAATGTAGCTCAGACTATTTCAGTATGTTTGGATGTGAAACAAGACCATTCCTAGTATAAACCCACCAATCTAGGCATGTCGAAACTATCAATTTGGTCGCATGAGGATCAGAATGAAATTTTTGCAACTTTACATTGCATGCATCTAACCCTTTTTCCATCAACTAAAAACTCAACACCACGAGCAAACACCTTAGAGATGTCAAAAACCAAGAGAGGTTATTGTAGAGGGGACCTACATGATCTTGTAGCCTTGGATAGATTGTTTCTAACTAGCATGATTTTTGAGTAACAACTCATCAAAGATTGTTGCCTTTTTTCACTTTGGACTCTTAATGGATATCACTGGTCCAATGTAGCTCGAACTATTTCAGCATGTTTGGGTTCAAAATAGGACCATGCCTAGCCTAAACTTAACCATATAGACATGTTGGAACTATCAGTTTGGTTGCATGAGGGGCATAATGAAATTTACACCCCTTTGCAACTTTACATTGCATGCATCTGACCCTTTTTCCATCAACTGAAAACTCGACACCATGGGAAAATGCCTTAGAGCTATCAAAAACTGAGAGAGATTATTATAGAGGGACCCTTCATGATCCTGTAGTCTCAGAAGGATTGTTTTTAAGTGACACAATTTCCAAGTAACAACTTGTCAAATATTTTTGCCTTTTTGCACTTTGGACTCTTAAGGGATATCATTGGTCCAATGTAGCTCGAACTATTTCGACATGTTTGGGTTCAAAACAAGAACATTCCTATCCTAAACGTACCCACCCAAATGCGTTGGAACTATCAGTTTGGTCGAACAATGAACAAAGAAGAATATACACACGCACCTTCCTCAACTTCTCTATAGCATGAAGAATCTCTTCGTTGAATACATTATCTATCTCATTAATTTTGGTCTACTTATTTTTCAAGTGTTTTTAGCGAAAACTAACCTCCTTTTCATTAACGATAAAATCTTCTTCTTACCTTTTCATTCCTTTTGTAAGTGGTTAATTTTAGTCTTTAGTTGTTTTGCTTCAATTTCAACGCTTAGGAAAACAACATCCCTTTGTTTGATAGAGTTTTCAATGCTGAGGACAACAACTTCATTTGTTCAAATGCACCTATAGCATCATCTCTCACTTTATTTGCATGTAAAAAATCTTACCAAATACAAAACCTCAATTGTGTTAGGTTGAATGGCATATATGACAACAATTGTGATATAGCAAGTTTAGTGTGGGTCAAGGTTGATTGACATATATGACAATATCATAACAGTGTTATTGCTTTTGTGTGAAGTGTGCATCAAGCCCATATGGTATGCCTAGTTTGCTTATGCATGCATTATGGTTAGCAACATTCATTGTTGTGCATTACATTGCATGTGGAAGGTCAAATAACATGCATGTCATGGATTTGTATTTGGTTTGTTTAATGTTTGTATCACACTCATATGGTGTGCATATATAGTGTTTCTTCATGCATCATGGTTGAGTGGTCTTAATTTATTGTATAGATTTCAAATGAACAATCTAATGATCATGTATCTTGTTTAGTTGTAAGGACTTTGTTCGAAGGTTGCATCAAACCCCTACGGTGTACATAATTTTCTTGTTTATGTATCATAGTTGAAAGATAGTGATTCTTATTCATGATTACTTTATACCTTTTACAAGCTTGAAGGTTTTAATGGAATAAATATTGAATTGAGTTGTAATGGTTTTGTTTAATGGTTACATCACTCATATGGTTTGTATAGATTATTTAGCACCACTGAGTGACATTGATTTTTATCAAGATTATTATATTACTTTTGAATGAACACCGTAATGACATATATTTCATTAAGTTGTATGGGATTTGTTTGAATTTTTTAATCAATCAAAAGAATCAATGCCATAAGACTGTCATAAGTTGATCTTTTCATATTTTTTGCCTTGTCTATGAGACCACAATTATTTGAGGCATATGTTTAGATAGTTCTTCTCAAAAAATATTATATAGTGCTTTTCATACCATTTTCATTAATTTAACTTATTTTGAAAAAAAAATCAACTGCCCAGTTAATTACAAGAGTTCAAAAAAAAAAATGTCAACCGTAAATTCATTCAAGAGAGCTTAAAATCTCATGTATTCTCAAATTGAGTGTTTGATAAAAAATGCTTTGGTATATATGTATGAAAAATGTGATACAATAGAAAAGGTAGAGAAATGTTTGAAAAAAATCCTCAAAGAAATGTGGTCTCATGGAATGTAATGTATGTGAACCTTAATATGAATGAACTCTAACATAGATGGATTACCAATTGTAATTCATAAGTTCTATTAAAATGTAATTTTGTTAATCTATAACATGTTATTGATCATAACTTTAAACCATTCTAAAATAATTATACATTCCATTTTGAAGATTCAAAGTAGAAATACATGCACACAAGGAACAAATTAGATCAAATATCAATTCTTATATATCAAAATGTAGGATAATTGTGTTTGTGCATATATAAATTTGGCATATAGGCCTACTCAGAACAAGTTTTACAACAATTTTTACAAATTGTAGCATATATGCCATCTCAAGATCTATCAAACCCTAAATACATATCAATCTATAACAAATCCTAATATTGTGCTAGATCATCAAAATAAATCCTCCTCAAAGAACTCAGTGGCTTTGAATTTTCTTACACAATAACAATTCAAACAATAAATTAGCTTAATTATGTGAATGGATGAAAAGATAGACTAGTAAATAGAAACTTATATACTATAATTTAGAAATTATCAATTTAACATAAAAATCACTATATTGAACTATATTATCAAGAATGCAATTATTGTTTACCTTAAGTCTTGCTTTCTTTTCTGCAAGACGTTCTACATATGATTGTCCCTTAGGACGATCAGGAGTCGTATAAAGAAATGGTCCCACATTCGTCACATTACTGAATCGGGCAGGGGACTGTAGCAGGTAAAATAAAAATGATACGAATTAACATATAATTTTTGACAAATAATCATATTTACTAAACATATATCTACTCCTATCTAAATGTAAATATCTACAATATAAAATAAACACATACCTGTTGTGATGCTTCTATACTAGACGAGCTCATGATGGATGAAGCAGCTAAAATGGTTTCCTATATAAAAAATGACAAGAATATAACATAATTTAAATGCACATGCACATATAATCATCATATAGAGAATATAAAAAATATATACCTATTGTGAAGATTCTTCCAATGGGTCAGGCTCAGTCAACATGACCGTAAAAGTACCAGGTTGTTGCATAAAAAGACAAGATTACATTAGACTATCAATCTATGTACATGTATTTAAACATAATAGATTTCAAAAATTAACATCTAAATAACAATTTAAACGATATTGTATACTGAGTCCCTAGGCCAAATGAAATGGTCGATTATGTAGCTTCTTAAACTTGGGAAATATGGTAAAACACATATGAAATTACTTTAAGTCTTTTCGGTGCTCCCACATCATCTCTTCCACTCGATGTCTCTCCTAGAAATGGTCCACTTCATGCTCTATCAACTCCTACATCTGACATCATGGACCTCATAGCTGGATGTGTCTATGGGAGCCTCACTGGACTATCGAAGAGGACCCAAGCATATATTATGGCACATGATGCAACAATGGGGCGCACAAAAATGTGTCGAAGAGGAGGGTGTACCAATTGAAACTAATGCAACAAGTACATCACACCATGTTGGGATGTATCAGGTGCATCACCATCATGATGGGATGTATCAAGGGCATCACCATTATGATGGGATGCACCATCATACAACTACACAACATGATGGCTTTGCATGATTAAATGATCACTCAATGAATGTATGAAAAAAATGCTCTAACTCCATGCATCTAAAACAATCTCGGGGTAAGGTACTGGAGTTGGGGAAGCAATAGGTGGAGCAGGAAGAATTGGGGTGACTCAATGTGCTCTTGGTCTAGCATGTGGCATCCCTTTACCCATACCCTAGAAATCTCACATGTCAAAGTAATTGACATGCCTCCCTAGGACAAACTTGGCATATAATTTTCATAGAAAATATTGAGGGACATCAAGATTTTTGTTGGGTGGTTTATCAAAAACCATCCACCAACATTTAAATAAATTATCTAATATATCTTTATGTGTGAGCCATTTAATTGAAAATTTTGGCTTTTGCACATCTATGGGCTGTCCTATTTTGGGATTGATAAATAATTGGGCTAATTAGGCTTTGTTAATATCAAGTTCCCTCACTTCATCATATGATAACCCATTGGAAAAATGTTGCCTTTGGGACTCTCACCACTGTGCAAACCTATTATGCTCGTTTGTCAGAGTTTCAACATTTGAAATGATTGTTTGTAAAGTTTTTTCATATCTGATAGCTCAGGGAGTGTGTCATAAATTTGACATACATTTCTCAATCAATTTAAATTTCTATGAATAGGTTCATGTATTGTGGGCACATTTTGGTTTGGAAACATCGATGGTAGCGAAGGAGGATTAGTAGGGTTTTCATCTTGAGTGGGGTTGGGATCAGCCATTCTTAAGCCTATTTATTGATGAAATTTTTAAAAATTAACAGCCATTTTAATGCAAAACTAATATAAAATTAAATTAAAAACATTAAAATTTATAAATACCTATAAAATTTGAGTGATTTGAGCAAAAACATCCATTGCCAAATGGATATCCAAGTCGCCTAAATGAGAACCCGCATGGAGAAAGGAAATGTAGTATAGAAATAAACTCTCGAGTTTTTCTTTTTATGATTTTATGCAACAAGAAATGGATATCCATTTCGAAACAGATATATGTTTCGTTTATGTTGCTTTTTATAACTGGTCGGGTCTGGGACCTGACCCCCGTATATTATGTGTTGTTTATAATGAGTGTTTTTTGTTATGAGCGCTGTTTATAATATAATATAAATTAACATATTTATTATTATCATATATTGTATTATATTACAATATAATATATTATATTATATTATTATATAATATATTATAGATTATAAATTGTAATATGTATTATATTATATTATATCATATTATAATATATTATATATATTATAATATATTATATATATTATAATATAATATATAATATGGGGTACCTGATACAAATAGCTACAAGAACAAATCCTGATTGGCCTACAAAACTATTTTGGCATCCTACAATCCTCCCTAAGGCGGGAGCCTTGCTTTGGTCAGCATTACATAAGGGGATACTCACAATGGAAAGATTAAACACTATAGGAATTCAAGGTCCAAACGGATGCATTATGTGAATAATTGTGAAAATGTGAATCATCTGCTACTAGACTGCACATATGCATCCAAATGTTGGGATTGGATTCAAAATATAATAGGATGGCTTGACCCAAGACAATTTGACTTCAAAGAATGGATAATCAGTTGGCCAAGAGGTAAGAAGAATACACTATGGGCAGATTTATGGATAATAGCTCCATCCATGATAGCATGGCATATTTGGAAAGAGAGGAACCATCGAATATTCTAAGAAAAAACTATGAAAGTGGAGAAGGTCATATAGAAAATAGAAGAAGGGATCTGTGAAGTCCTTAATGCAAAAAACATGATAAAAAGTGGCACTATATTCACTAACTAGGACAAAGAGCTATCGAAGAAGTGGGAAAACTTAAAAAGAGCAAAAGGAAACTTCAAAGACAAAGCAAAGAACAAGAAGGGGGTCAAGTGGAAAGAGCCAGAGCAAGGCAGATACAAGCTAAATTTTGACGGCTCTGTAAAATTGAATCCAGGACCAGCCAGTGCAGGAAGCATACTAAGGAATAATAAAGGGCAACTTGTATGGGCAATGTCAAAGAAAATAGAGTCTGCAACTAATAATGAAGTAGAAATGGAGGCCTTAGCCACAGGTCTGTGGATGTGCACACCAAAAAAACATCAAAAAAGTGGACATAGAGGGGGACTCACTATTATGTATTCATGCAATATCAAAAAGAGACGCACCAAACTAGAAACTAAAGAGCTAGATATTCAAGATCTAGGAGCAACTAGAAAAATTAGAAGATTATACACTCTCCTGCATCTATAGAGAAGCTAACAAGGCAACAGAAGCCTTAGCAAACTTGGGTGTCCTGCAAATGGAAAAATGCAAAGTAGAAGTAGCTGTTCTAAATTGGACGGGATTGGAAAGAATTCTCATAGAAGACCAGAAGGAAGTAGGTATAAAGGGAGTAGCAGAATAAGAGCAAGTGGCCAAGTAAGTATAATCGGCCAAGAGGTAAGTACTCTCAACTGACTTTATTTCAATTTTAATAAAGATTTTTGTACTTAGAAATTAACCCTAACCAAACTGATTCCTAGAACTAAAGTTCTCTCTTCGACAATGTGAAACAACTAAACTAACAATCCTAGGTCCTGAAAGAGCATAATAGCATTACAATATGAAGAATTCACCCACTAAAAAACCCAATATTTGAATCATCTAAAGATGCACGAACAAGTGAATTAAATGTTTTCTCGAGAATGCACAAATGAAACAATCACATGGGAAAGCCATATCACATACAGATGATTCAAAAAAGCAACAAGAACTTATAGATAAATAAATTCTTGATGGATATCTCTGATTTAAATCCAAATTTTAATGAATCTAGATGTGACTAAATACAAAAACATATCATAAACAAGAACCAACAGAAATAACAATAATATCAAAGTTAAAGAATGTTGAATGAATCTCATCCATATAATTTTCTCTCTTTATCAAAATCATAGAAACGCATCTAACACTAAAATCCATGTTAAGTAAGTGAAAATTTCATTACAATTTTGGAACATCTCAAAACCCAAACAAACTGTTGTGGCTACAAGAGCCCATTAACACTGCAAACCCAAAGCTAACACATAACTCAAATTTGTATAGAAGCAGGTTCAAACAAATAAAATTTCCTTTGATGAGCAATGAATTATGATGGAATCAATAGAAAAACTCACTCAACCACACTCAAAATGAATTGTATAGTACACAGAAATAGACCTAATTTAAATCTTCTTTAAGCAATTCTAAGGGTTATGACCAAGCAATTCTAGAGTTCATAATAGGATCAGATAGGCCAAAAATTCACAAATCAAAGGAAGGCACAAAATTCCATAGTTACGAGACTCGGACTCGGCTAGGGTGACTCGACTTGGGACTCGAACTCGGCGTAGACTCGGAAAAATGAAAAAATGTTGAAAAAACCTTAGAAATTTAGAGATTTTTAAGGATTTAAAACTTGTTTCAAGCACCATTTATTGAATACAACACAAATAAAATAAAATTTTATCACATAAAAAAGTATACAATGATCACATAAGTATAAAGTACACAAATTGTAGTTGCGTTGTTGAAGGAAATAGCATACTTAGATATATAAAATTAGTCAAATATATACAAAACTCATGGAATATGAAATCCATAACATCAAATGTTCCATACAAATATGAAATATCAAAACAATAGCTACAAGTCTATGACTCTATGGCATAGTGGAGCCAGCATCCTTCCTACGAAGGCATAGACTATGGCTACAACCTCAGCCTCTCTCTCTGCCTGGTCCACCCAATCAAGGTCCTCATCACTAAAGACTGCATCTGTAGCCTTAGTGATCCACTCAGACTGTGGATCAAACTCCTCTAGATTGATCGAGGTGTTGTTGTGGTCAAAAATCTTCTTGTATCTGAGTCGAAGGTTGTAATGAACATATACCAAGTCATTCATCCTCTCCACTATGAATCTATTATGCTTCTTGGAGTGTATGTGCTCAAACATACTCCAATTGCGCTCACAACCAGATGAACTTCATGGTTGGCTCAATATACAAATGGTAATATTTTGCAGGTTCGGTGTATCAGAACCAAACATCTCCCACCATCTATCTGAGATGAGAAAAAGAAACAAAATCAATCTCATTTCAAGTTTCAAGTTCAAGTTCAACATTTAATAATAAATTATAATATAAAAAGATGAAAATTATGCCCTTAAATATATTTTTACCTGGCAGTAATGTTGTCCTACTGTCTTTGCACATTTGGCGTGCAAAGAAGTCTCTTTGTGCCTTAGTGAAGGCATCTATCTCATGCACTATTTGTGTAGTAACAATGGGCAACATCCGCTCTATGGTCGAGTAGAGCCCACTAAGAATGTCTCTATCTACATGGAAATCATGACGGAATTGGAAGGTCGGATTTAGGAAACATGTGGCTGCATGGATGGGCCTATGAAGTTGGTTTTTCCATCTCCTATAAATGATATCTAAAATGGGACTATACCTCTCCTCAACTCCACCATAGATTGATCTAATGGCCTCTTTGGCCCTATCCATGCCCTCATATATGTAGCCCATTGCAGGCTTCTCCCCATCTGTAACTCGTAGGAGAACTAGCAAGGGCTCAATAAACTGAAAAGTGCAAACATGTTTCACAAATAAGTGTGAACAAAAATAAACAAATAAAAGTAAGATATGATTAAAAATTAAAACATAATAAAGAATTAAATTTTACCTTCACAATCTCCTCCGTTGGTGTCCAAAACCCTTGCTCATCAAAAATGCAATCAGCCACAACAATCCTTGCACTGTTTGTAGAAAAGGATGAGGAAGACCACTCCTCACCAAAAAACATGCACCTTAAAGCTTCCTTTGACAGAATCAAGGATTGCAACATGATAAAATTTGTTGCAAACCTAGTGATGTCAGGACGAGACAATTTCCTCAACCCTGTGTATTGCCTCATAAGGTTAAGCACCCATGTGTGATTGTATACAAATTTGCAAATGTTTTTTGCTGCATCCACACATGTTTTGATCCATAGGAGCTTGCCAAGATTCTCCATCATGAGGTCAATGCAATGGGCAGCACAGGAGTCAGAAATAGAGTAGGGTGCCTCTCCATCAATAATCTACCAGCATCAACATAATTTGTTGCATTATTTGTCACCACTTGCACTACATTCTCTTCCCCCACATCAACTATTACCTCCTCTATAGCCTCACACAGGTATGTGGCATTTTTGAATTGGGAAGAAGCATCAATGGACTTCATGAAGACGATGTCACCTGAAAAAATAAGCAAAACCAATTATTCAATAAATTAAAAAACATAAACCAGCCATATTAAATTATTAATCACTAAATCAAATTCAAATTTCAATGCTTTGAGGGAAGTACAATCACCTCCGGAGGAAACTAGAAAATTAAGCAGCATCCTATTTCTCCTATTGGTCCAACCATCAGTCATGATGGTGCAACCAATCCTCCTCCACTGCACACGTTGCTTCTCTAATTGTGCTTTCACATCTGCCACCTTTTGAGTCAAAAGTAGACCCTTTAATTCATCTTCGGTAGGGGCTTTGAACCCTGCCCCACATATGGTTATGGCATCAACCATGTTTTTCCAAAAAGGTGGCCTAAAACATGTCATAAATAAATTAATAAGTTACTTACATAAGTATTGTAAAATGAAATGTTTTAAGATTTTAATTTTAAATTTGAATTCGATAATGAGATACATCTAGATTCTAAAATAATAAAATATAAATATAAATTTTAAAACAATTAAATGAAAAATAATTACCTGGCTACATGGAAGGGAATGGTGCAGTAGTACCAAAAGTCTACAATTGTCTTTTTTGCTGCATCATGTGCATCATTGTTCCAACCCATGCTCTCAAGCGACGGTTGGGAACCAGGAGCAGTGTGTGGTACAAAATATGAGTCCACCCTAGATTTACGAACTCTAGGGCCAATGCTAATACTGCCACTACCACTAGCAATAGTAGCGCCACCAGCACTAGGAGTACGCATAGGCATAGCTGGTGCAGAAGCAGAAGCACTAGCACTAGGATGGTATGGAGGCATGAAAGAAGCATCTCCAATAGAACCAAGTCCCTATCCAACTCCAACACTCACCAACTCCTATTTCTGTCTCTTTTTCATTTCTTTTTACATTTCAAAAGTTTCTAATTGCCCTGCACTTCACGAACAGCCTCAGGAGGTGCTATAGGGCAGTCCATTGCATCATGGATGGGTATGTGTGCAATATGGTATTTTAATCTATTTATGCCTCCATGATATATTATTTTGCAGTATTTACATTTTGCTTCTCCTTTTTTCATTCTGGGAAATATTTCAGCATGTTTCCAAGCAAGGTCTTTTTTGCCTGGGGTTTGAGACATTGTGAAAATAATAATATGGTTTGATTTGCAAATGAATGTGGCTGCAATAACAAGTAGGGTTTCTAAAATGATTTAAGTTGCAAGTAGGGTTTGTAAAAAAAAATGCAAACTCAAAAAAATAATGATTTTTTTTACAAATTACAATGAATTATTTGTTAAAAAAACACAAAAAAATGAATTAAATTCAAACTTACCTCTTAGATTTGGCTTGGAATGCAATGAGAACTCCTCCCAATCACTGGTAATGAGCTCTCAATGCACCTCCTTTCTGGTATGAAGCTTCCCAAATTATATATGACCTTGGATTTGTCTTCAACAGCTTGTTGGTTGCCCTCTCTTCTCCTCCTATTTTTCCAAATGAATGAAATGAGGTTGCTTTTAAAGTTGGTGAGATAATATAAGACCAAAGAAAAAAACTTAAACTTTAATTTTATGTTTTTTTTTTGGCTTTTCACTTGTTGTCATCGGCCGCGTCCAGGGCTCGGGACTCTCCTGGATGTGGCAAGTTCGGTGATTCCGACGAGTCTGACCTAGACATGGCTGGACTCGGTCAGGGGTGCTTGGCTCGGGACTTGCCGAGTCCTGGCAAGTTCAGGCGAGTCCCGTTACAACGGGAAAAACATTTGCTAAGATATTCACATATCAAGTCGAATTATCCATTCTAATACCATTAAGGACACCACAACACCATAACACTATGGTTGTTCCTTTAAGCTGAGCACAAATGAAGAAATCTCACAGCCCATAAAAAATTTGGGATAATTATGAAAACCATAGTAGGTGTGCCACTGTAAGTACAAGTTAAAGAATTACCATGGAAAGGCATAGAAAAAATAATTAATCTAAGGTTTACATATCTCAATTAATAAACGTAAAGGAAAATGAGCAAAGAAGCCCACATATAAGAGTCCTAACCATTGCAAGTCAAAAAAATGGAAAAATTTCCTCATTTGAAATTATCACATCACAAATCTATGCAAACTAAAACTAATTTCAAATGACATTGGACAAGCATGAGATAACTTAAGTTGGGAAACACCAAATTAATTGAAAATGAGGAGAATACAACAAAGAAAGAGAACACGTATTATAACAATATGATTATATTAGTCTATAACGTAAGTGTTTTCTTTTTTCTAGGCTAATAAAGAAACTATTCTCAAATTTCATCAAAGTTTGTAACAGAATATCATAAAACCCTATATTTTCAAAGATATCCCTAGCCGTTATTATGAAATTGGGATTTTGAACTGGTTTTTCTTGAAGTTTACCCTAATCCTAAATGGAATATAAAAAAGATAATATATATAAACATGTACAAAATGGGAATGGGAACATGCATACCCTAGTCTTCATAAGCAATAAATTGGGAAATCTATTGATAATTCTTCACCGGTACAAGCTGATACAAATGCTTTAGGAAATCATAAGCAATCTTGGAGTGAAAGTGATGCATCCAGTAATCAGACTCGTAAATGTCAAGAATAAATGGATGAAGCTCGGTGGCAAAGTGCAGCAAGTCACAGGGGCGAGGAATCCCTTCTCCCAGACATGCAGCCACCAACACCACCTCCAAACCCTAGAGAAATGTAGGCTTAAAGATTCAATGTGCCAACTGATCAATCATCTCCTTAAAAGCGTGGAGATCCAACAATAGAAGTAATGTTTGAATTCACATGGTATCACTTGCTGGTGTCAATGAACCTCCTCCCCAAAACCATTTTCATGGCCTTAATGGTCAATCTATCCAGTTTAAGCAGTATACCCTTCAACCGATGATTAGATATAGGACCTAGAAAGGCCAACTGTGATTTGGTGCTTGACAAAAACATGAGGGTTTCCATGTTTAGGAATCCAACAACCTTAGATACCAATGCAAGCGAAAAGACAATAAACCAGAAAGTCTTACAACCTATTATGTATACTAAGCAAGTGGAATGAGGTATGGAAACCAGAACGTCCATCTCCACATGTGCCTTTGGTTGCTTCGACTTCAACAGTGGAAAATAATCATTTGTATACATGGTTAGAGAAATGGAAATGCTTACTTTGGAATGATTGCAACATGCGGTTAAATGCAAAGCCCTGATCGAGCTGAAACCATTGACTCCTCTGTTGGCATAAAACCAAGCACAGGTACATTAAGGAGTGATACTTCTTTCATGTATCAAACCCTAACTTCACATTATGGTGGCAGATAAGCAAGCATGATGTAACATTAATAAATTCACATGCTTGGAAAAAATGATAGAATAGACGAACATGTAAAACAAAGGAAGCCCTCCCTAGGGCACGTGAAACAAGGTCGTGATTGATGACCTAGCAGCATATACGGGCAAATAAAATGGAATGAAGATGGGATAGTTAATTATCCAAAAATAATTAAAGTATGAGCGGCCCACTCAAAACTAAAGGCCCTAACAAGATGAAAAACATTGCTTAGTCAAAAATTAAATAAAGGGCCCTTACACTATGGACTCAAAATTTATCAAACAAAATAGTTCAGGATTCCTACAAGAACACAAAGACAAAATGGATGAATGGAGCATCTTCCATTTCACAAGTTATACAAAAATTTGTTGCGAGTTACCCCCTTTTTTCTTGGTAGCACTTACCTTACAAAAAAATATATAATATAATATTTATATTATATACTATTATATTATTATATAATATAATATTATATAATATTATATTTATATTATATACTATTATATTATTATATAATATAATATAATATTTATATTATATACTATTATATTATTATATAATACAATATAATATTTATATTATATACTATTATATTATTATATAATACAATATAATATTTAATAGAATATTATAATATTATATAATATAATATTATAATATATTTAATATTATATTGGACCCTCCCTCCACATGGGTGGTATAAATTGAATTTTGATGGAGTGTCCAAAGGAAATTCGGGCCCATCGGGAGTGGGTTGCATCATCAAGGATTAGCAAGGAAGCACAATTATAACTTCGGCTAAGCGGCTACCCGAAGGAACAAACAATGAAGTTGAATTTCTAGCCATCACCCATGGGATGAATCTTTGTAGAGAATTAGGGGTGGCCAAGATAGCAATTGAAGGGGACTCAACATTGATCATTAATGCCCTTAGAAGTGGAAACACCCCCTACTAGAAACTTTGTACTCTCCTCACCAAGGCAGTAGAGTTGGTACAAACATTTGAGAAATCCATAGTAAATCATATATACAAGGAGGGAAATAGTGAGGCAGACACATTGGCTAATGCAAGAGTTGAGGTGAATAAGGCTTTTTCCCATGTGCTATTGGGTGTCATAGTATAGGCCTTATTTGGCCAGATCGAGCACATGGGCACTCCCATTTGAAGGGTGTGACGTTGGACAGGACATCATCTCTGCCATTAGGGAAATCCACCCATATGAGTGCATCAATTTTTGAAGTGAGGAGAGTTGACAAATTTGACACATGGGTGCTCTCACTCTTCACTGGAATGGAGTGAAAATCGGTCACATGAGGGACATATCTTCAAAGCTTGATTCGAACATTAATAACCATACCATTTGGTCATTGTAGAGATCAGAATAAGGATTAGTTGGCATTGGTATGCTTGGTTTGACAGGGGAGATAAGATGGAAAAGACTGGATAATGACAATAATATAAGGTCAAAATGTATCCTTGGTGAGCATCTAGATAATGCAGTATTGTCATTCGTGGTAGATTAATTTCCACCTTCAGCTAGTTGTATGAAATTGATTAATAGTGGGAGTAGGTACTTAGGTGTTTTAATGAATCCAAGTTGGCTATTCATGGGATTCAATGGATATCGCCCTATATCTAATGATGAAGGTGGTAATGGTGTCTGAATAAAATGGACACTCTGATAAGGTTGAGGAGATCTAAAAAATATTCAACCTTCTTAGGCTTCATCTCTGACCAAATATTGAAGAAGATCTCCCTCAACAAATACATTTTATGTCTTGAGGTGGTTTGAATGGTGCTCGAGAAGAGATATTTTTTCTCATGCAACCGAACGAGGGAAAACTTCAATATCTCCTCACGCTTCCTCGCCTCTCTCCTAGACCTGAAACTCTCAAAGGTTTTATGTTTGTTTCTACTTAGAACAAGTATTTAAGGCATCAATCCTGGTCGACGATGTGGATGTGGTTGCGGTGGAAAATTCAGGTGTTGGGATTCCCTAGCCAGACGACATTGATAGAATGTTCCTACAAGGAGTGGAGGTAGAATGGCATCCTTTCATCCTCAACCTAGATGTTGGAGGTTTGGCTCGACACAAGCATTGGGTGACCATTGGATACAACCTCCTCTATTGTAGATTGGGGCTAAACAAGGTCGCAGGCATCCAATGGTGTCGAGAATTTGCAAAACTAGTGGAGTCGACCAGATTTTACAATGAAGATGACTGATGCATTGGGTGTGGATGGTTGCAATTTTTTGTCTGGGTCCTGAGGTTAACATCTGAACTAGTGTAGTTGATGCTCTTTTTTCATGTGTCAGCTAATATTTTAGGGTTTGGGATTTACACTATTGTATCTATCTCTGGGGGATATAAAGCATGTCAATCTTCCTTCACCCTGTAATTTTTTTAGGCTTGAAACGATGTAAATTTTCTAACGATATCAATATAATCCATGCAGCCTCGTTGTGTATTACAAATCAAAAAATAATAATATTATATTATATAATAATATAATATTTATATAATAATATTATATTATATATATTTAATATTACTTAATATAATATCAGACCCAATCAAATTAAAAAAACCAACCTAAATGAAATGGATATCCATTCCAAAATGGATTATCCGTTTTAGAATGGATATTCATTTTGTAACAGATATCTGTTTCTAATGGATATCCATTTAGGTTTGGTGTTTGCTATGGCACCATGTATTTTCTACCTGAGCCTAGAAAAAGTAAAAGCGGATTTTTCGCATTTTTGAGCCAGTTAAAAACACCTTTTTTCACATTGCCACTTTTTGGACCCCCATGATCTTGCACAGACCCATCCATAACAATACTTTATGAGAAAATATGAACACATTTTTATGCACTTAGAATAAAAATAATTAAAAATAATGACAAACATTATTTTTAATTAGTTGTTTTAAAGGTAAAAGACAATTTGTTTTCTTTCCATTCTTCTACACTAGTGCATTGAGTTCATATCGTTCGAATTTAGCAAACCCTCACTTGTATTTAACAAATCCAATATGAAGGTTGAAGTTTACATGAGGCATAACATGATTTTCTTAATTATTTTGGTTAAAAAGGTTAAAGAAGGCACATGGATGTTTTATCCTTTATTAGCCCCATGCCATTGTGCCAACTTTTATTTCTAGACCGAGTTAAAAAAAAAAAATTATTAAGGAGATTCAAACTTGACACTATATAGGTGCCTGCAACATGGCTTTGTAGTTATACCAAGCACCCTTTAGCACCTGAGATAAACTTACCATGATTGTTTTTAGCACTGAAATTATGCATATACTTATTGATCCATTTGATTAAAGTGTGAGAGTGGAGGGGATTTTTTCAAAGGCTTTATATTATTCAAGTGCATAGGGAGTCACCTCATTGTAATATAGAGAAAAATGTAATTTAAGTTTATAAAGTATTTTAATATCACGAATTAAATGTTCTTATATTATATTAGGAAGAATTTATTATTTAAAAGTGAAGTATTTTCTTAATGTTTTATTTTTAAAATAAGAATTTCTCTTGAAATAAAAGTATGCAAAAGGTAGAAATGCATAAAAAATATTGAACCTAGAATAAAAATTCAAAAAACTAATGTCAAAATAGAAAATAATAAAAAATCAAAACTTGGAACCAAAATCGAAGGTCACTAGTTAGGATGTATGTGTGACACACATGTTTGTACAACACACAATGGTTCATATGTTTAGTAAACTCATATTTTTGCCCAAATATCCCTAGTTAGCTACACAACAAAGACCCTAAAAAACACAACAACAATCCATGTGGCAAGATACAATAAAATGATTAAGAAATAGAGACCTAAACCTATGTATTTAAATGAGAAAACTAAAATGATAGAGAAGAGGAAAACTATGAAGACTTTTGCATGGTTGATCATTTCCCTCAAATACTTGCTAGCTAGAGAAAGGTAATTTTGGGGCTACATAAGATCTTTTCAAGAGTGGTCAAGCCCCTATTTTGGATATTTTGACTTCCACATGTAGCCAAGATGTAGAAAAAAGTAAAATAGAATGTGCTCTTAGCTTAAGTACATCTAATACTAAAAAAGACAAAATAGATAAATTATGTGTATTTAATCCCTAGTCTATGAGGATAAATTCTCTAGTGTATATAAATGTAAATGAGATAACAAGAGGCAAGGTGCTAGTGCTTTTTGTACACATCCATATGTTGTGCTAGTGTCTTGGAAAAACCACTTAAAATTAAGCACATGATTCTAAGTTAGTGAGTAGAATATGATTGTGATGTAGAAATTTAGTAATCTAATGAAGGAAAAATGGCTAAATGGCTAAGACAAGGGCCAAGTGATCCCTAAAACATGCTAGAGGAGAAAAGGCCAAAACGTGCTTGAAACAAAACATGAAATTAAGAGGGCATACAACTTTCTACATTACAGTCATAAATTTTGACTTTATGTTCCATATTTACTAAATTCTACATCACACGGGATGAGGATACTTTTGGTTAAAATCAAAAATAGTTTGGAATGACATAGGACAATGATGTTTAGTACCACTTGTTACGTCGAGAGGCATTCGGATTGAAGAACCTTTGTACATAAAAACTCCTTGATATCTAATTTGACATTTTAATGAAAGTCAAGCCCATAGCAATTACAATCAAGCAGCTAGAAGGCATCGTAACCGACGAGAGTGAAGAGTTTGGCATTACAACTTAGGCAATAACTGGCGTTACCATAAAACCAATCGATTGATCTTCTTTATACAGGTTCTAATTATTATATATATTTTCTCATCGTTGTAAGTGTCCCATCTTTATAGTGGAATAAATATGTTTTACTCCCACTATGCTGGGACATTTTCTTATAAATATCCGCTAAATGAAATATAAAGGACAACATATTAAAAGAAAACTTGCTATTATTCCTATAAGATATATTCGGCATAAGAGCAGATTAATTAGAAATGCCTGTTTTTAAAAAATATATATAAAAAGGGTGTTTAAATAATATAAAATTTTAAATAATTAATTAAAAAATGTTTTAATAATAAATATATACAATGAAATATGATGATGCCCCCTTTTCTAGTATATATTAAGGATATTTAAATAATATTAAAATTTTATATAATAAAATTTCATATTTCATATTCTGTAAACTTTTTGAATCTACATTGAAAATGACAGACAGGTGGAAGTATGTGTTGCATTGAAAAAATATATGTTGATTGTTCATTATATAATTACATAATGAACAATAAAAAAATATATGTACTGCATTGAGTAAATAAAAAAATATAATTTAATATATGTTGATTGTTGATATTTAACATAATTTAGTATAATATAATTAATATAATGAATATAATTTAAAAAATTCTATTTTACTTCTATAATTTCATATAATTTATATTTTAATTTTTTAATTTAATATATGTTGATAGTTCATTACATAATTTAAAATATATGTTGATTGTTCATTATATAATTACATATATGAAATTTTTACAAAAAGTACATAAAAAAATATAATTTAATATATATTGATTGCTGATAAATAACATAATTTAGTATAATATAATTAATATAACTATATTTTACTTCTATAATGTCATATTATAGAAGTAAAATATATATCTAAGTTAGTGAATGCCATTTTGACGTGATATTGTTCTTTGATGTTGTCAATACTAAATAAAATGATTGATGAAAATTCTTGATTGTACATTTATTCTTCTTTGTTGATTGTTGTAATATACAAGTTGGTATAATTTCAATTTTGAATGTATACCCTCATATATGGGGATTGAAATCAATAATGACAAAAACAATTATAAAATAAAATGGATTGTTTTTCAAATTCAAATTCATGAAAATGTAAGCTTTTTCCTTGTAAAAAAAGGATCTCAAAAAAGATAAGTTTCGGCGTGTTTTACATATATTAATAATTAATATAGGTATGCTAGTAAATATATACAATGAAATATGATGATGCCCCTTTTTCTAGTATATATTAAGGATGTTTAAATAATATTAAGATTTTATATAATTAATTAAAAAATTTGTTTAATAAAAATCATATATAATGCAAAATGATCTAAAATATTTAATAATAAATATTATATGTAATGAAAGATGATGAAACAAGTTTTATATTTATAAAATATTAAATATATATAATGAAGGATTTGAAACAAAATTTATATAATAAATTATTTTATATTTTTCATTTTTTGAAATATAATTTTGTATGATAATATATTTATATAATATTATTATCCTATTTTTAACATAATATAAATATATTAATTAAAATTGTTGATGTAATAATATACATTCTTTTTTATTTAGTATTTGATACTTTATTTTTATTTACAAAGATTTATTTTTTACTTCACAACTATTTAACAGACTTTTATTTTATTTAGTTAAGAGATATTTTTATTTATAACTATTTTTTAAATTTAAAATTTAAAATAACTCTTATAAAAAACTCTTAAGGAAACAATTTAACAATCAATATTTGCTAGTGCTTTTAATTCACTAATATGAATTATAATTTCTAACATATTGCAATAAAAACTAATTCCAATAACACTTATTCAAATGATTTGTGAAAAAATAATTCCCAAATGAAAATATAACAATAACATAAAAATATAAACAACTTTAAAAATATTATTATTCATAAAAGATTCAATGGAAAATTATTTTTGTAGTCCATGTTAATAAACATGAATGGTAGGAAAATTTATAATATTCAAATTTAATATCATTTTCTTTTTCTTTTCTTCATTCAAAAAATATATATTTGAATTTTATTAAATTAAAAATATTAAACAATGATGATTCCCTCATTAGATTATAACAATACTTGTACCTCTCAAACTCTAAATACATACTGGATATCTACAAAAGTAGTAAGACTCAAAGTGTCATGTCACGATGATATATAAAGTTGAAACACAACTAAATATTTAAAAATTAAAACTACCTAAGAATTATTTAACTTTTTATTTACTTAAGAATTATTTTATATGCCATGATCATATATAACAATTGAAACACAAATATTTTTAAAAAATAATTAGAACTATCTCAGAATTATTTAAGTGTTTTATTTACTTAAGAGTTATTTTATAAAAAAAATCATTTTATTAGAAGATTTTATTTTTTAAGGAAAACTTAAATAATATAATATCCCATTTTTCTTTAACTTATGTTTATAGAGAATTATTATTTCATATTTCTAATGTCTACCTCTTTCAAAGTTTGCATATATCTTCTCCCTCTTCATCTCCCATGTGCCCATCAGGTTCAAAATTTTCTAAGTGTGTAGGTATGTTCAATTTCTTAAGTGTGTGCAAGTTTTTAAAGTTTCATATATTTTCATCCTATCATCTCATTTACCCAAACTCTACCCTTTCCTTTATATTCCTATAAAACATTGAACTTTCCCATCCTAGCATGCCTTTCTACCTAGCTTCATTGTTTCCTTTATTCCTATTGAGATATCAAACTTTCCCACTATGACATGAATTTCCTTCTAAGTTTATTTTTTTCCTTTGTCCCCACTATTTTTTAGTTCTCCTTTTCAATATCCTTGTCCTTCAATCCCCCCACTTTTACTTAATTTTATCATATTTTTGGGTTATTCCTTACCAATATGCCTTTAGCCTAGACCCCAACTCCCCAACACTTACATCAAATTTCCTTTCAATATTGGATCTTCAACCTTTACCTCAATCAAGTACCTTATACATGATACCCCCAAACTCTAATCCCCAACATATTAAACTATGTCACCTCATTTAGATCAAAATTTTGGGTATCTAGGGTGCTATACTGCCAAACTTTCACCCTCAATATATGGCATGAGATTTGAGTTTTTTCCAACCTAAAAACTTTGATATTTTGATATTTCCACCTTTTCACACTATTTACAGTCACATTCCTTTTTGCATAACCTAGAGTGCCATTAATGACTAATTTTAATGTTGAAACTATTGCATAAGGAATCTCCCTAACAAAAATAAGTTTTAAATAACAAGGTCATGGTTTCACATGAATTCGCAATGATAGAGGTGGAATATAGCATGCTTTCATTAATGTGGTTGTTGCATCCTCTACTACCTTGTTCCTTATGTAATCTTAGTTGTTATTTTGGAAAAATCGCATACTAATCATTAATTGGAAGGATATCAAGAGTGAACACATCCAATCTAAGATTATTATTCATATTATATACATAAAAAATACTTGCAAAATTATTTTAAACTCATGTGCTCTAGCAACCAAATTTGAGGATAGAAACCCTTAGATTTACTAGAGATCATAAGATGAAAACCCTTTAGTTTTGACGATTAGAGGATGCAACCCCTTTGGACCTATAGAATGATCTCATTCTAAGGCCATTAATGAATTTTCCTCTTGGTGAATCATAGCTACATCAAGTTTGTATGATTTGTAGTTATTGTGGATTCCAACAATGTTGTTACAATTATTTCTGTTATAATTATAACTATTGTCCCTACTATTATTACAAAGCATTTTTATATAATCTTATAGTTCATTAAAATAGTAATAATTTTTTAAAATTTTATCTTTCTTCACTAACACAATTATTCATTTGGGTTATGAATGTTGATGTATAAGTTATAAAGAAATATGAGTTTTTACAAATTACAATTAAAATATTTAAACCTATTTTTTTACATAAAAAATCATTCAGGTTATTGCAATGGTATAAAAGTTGTGATCTTGTCATCCTACAAATAATGGAGTTACCATGTGTTGTTGCTAGCTTCAATATATATGAAAATCTGCCTAGAGGGATTCAAAGAAATCTATTATCTTTCTACACTTCAAGGAATTATATTGAGATCATCAATAGAAGAAATTACTTTAAGGTTTGTAAGTTACTAGAATCTATCAAAATATTTGAAGACAACTTTGTCATTTCAAAAATATATAGAATTTTCTTTCCAAAACTACCTAAAATGGATAAAAACAAAGGGTGGAAAAATACAAAAAAAGGAAGAGTCACAACTAGTACTAACATATAAACAATTCCCAAAACACTATATTTGAACAACTCAAAGAAATAATCACATAAGAAGGAACATCATGCATCTACTAGAGGACCACACTGCCAATTATTACAAAAAGGATGAATGCAAATAATAGAAATAATTTGAGAAGAAATAAACTTTTCTTCTTTTGTAATGAACCTTGGGGTTAAGTCACACATATCAAATAAAAAATCAAACAATTCCTAAAGAAGAGTATACTAGATTCAAATATACAAGAAAGGGTCTTATGGGTATACTAGATTCAAATATACAAGAAAGGGTCTTAGCAAAAATTATGGAGCAAGAAAAAAAGAAAGAAGAATAATTCTAGATCTCCAAGAAAAGGATAATAAACAAACCATGTAGGAGTATAGAAAAAGAACTATAAGTTTCAAGAAATTAAATTCATCACTTTCAACAAGGATTATATAAATCTTTATGTGAATGAGAAATTATGATAGTTGAGCATGAGGAAGAAGAAAATTCAATGTTGCAAGAATGTGAAAGGGAGTTGAAAAATATATTGACTTGATGAATTTAATGAGCAAATAATATCACATTTTAAAAACATGGTTGAAAAATATGTTCCTTTTCAAGAAGCATTCATTGAAAACTTCAAAATATTAAGTTAGAATATATAGATTGATGCCCTGAATAATTATGTTAATGAGTATTCACTTTGAGGGAGAACTCTAATAAATTTTAGTATTAAAATTTTGAACAAGAACTCTAATAAATTTTAGTATTAAATTTTGAGCCCTAAAAAGGTTTGTGATGATGTCCATATCTTTAGTTCAATAGATGGAGCTAAGAGCTTTTCTATATGTATTATATTAGATATCTTATACTTTGTGTTCTATCATGTTTGATTTGTTAACATCATGGGACAAATCACAAGAAAATGTGAAATAATTCAAACTTATCATTCCATAAGATTATGGAATTCAAATTTTAATTGAAAACATGTGAAAAGAAATGTAGAAGCTTTTTGTACTATATTAACCAAACAACTAAAAGGGGAAGATATTAAGGAACACATGAACTTGTTGGCATCTTTGATGGGTTTAATATTATCATTGCTAATAAATTCATCATAATATTTATTGGATAATTAAACGAATTAATTTATCCATGGAAAATCATAAGATAGGTGATCAATTGTATGTTTAGAAAATTGACATTAATTTAGATTTATTTAATTAAGAGTTATTTTATTAAATAAATCATTTACTTAGAATATTTTAAAAAAAACTTAAATAATTTTAAATAAATGAAAAAATTTAGAAAATAACTCTTAAGTAAATAAAAACTTAAATAATTTTATAGTTTTATTTTTTTTAAACATTCAATTATGTTTCAATTATATATATATAGTTGTGTTTCAATTTTTATATATGATCATGGCATGTCACTTTCTATCTTACTACTATTGTAGATATCTATTATTAATTTAGAGAATTTGAGAGGTACAAGTATGGTTATAAACTAATGGGGGGAATCATTATTGTTTAATATTTTTAATTTAATAAAATTATATTTTTTTATGAATAAAGAAAAGAGAAAGAAAATGATATTAAATTTGAATTTCACAAATCATTTTAAAAAGTGTTATTGAAATTAGTTTTTGTTGTACTATGTTAAAAATTATAATTCATACTAATCAATTAAAAGTACTAACAAAGTACTAGCAAATATTGATTGTGGTTATTTTATTTTCTTAAGAGTTTTTTTAAGAGTAGTTTCAAATTTTAAAAAAATACTATAAATAGAAATAAATCTTGACTAAATAAAATAAAAAATTCTTAAATATGTGTGAAGTAAAAAATAAATCTTACATAAATAAAAACAAAGTATCAAATATTATAAAAAAATATGCATATTATTGTATCAATAATTTTAATTAGTATATTTATATTATTTTGAAAGTAGGATAATAATATTAGATAAATATAATATCATAAGAAACATATGTTATCATAAGAAAATCATTGTATTCATTAAAGACACTGAAAACATAATAAAAATATATTTATAAAAATTAAAAATTAAAAAATAATTCAAAAATGATTTATTGTATAAAATTTGTTTCAAAATCCTTCATTACATATAATATTTATTATTAAATATTTTACATCATTTTTTATTATATATATATATATATATATATATATATATATATATATATTTTTTATTAAATATTTTTTTAATTAATTATATAAAATTTTATATTGTTTTAACATCCTTATTATATACTTAAAAAAGAAAGCGTCATCATATTTTATTATATATATTTATTATTAAAACAATTTTTCAATTAATTATTTAAAATTTTATATTATTTAAACACCCTTTTTATTTTTTATTTTTAAAGAACGGAGCATCATATTTTATTATATATATTTATTATTAAAACAATTTTTCAATTAATTATTTAAAATTTTATATTATTTAAACACCCTTTTTATTTTTTATTTTTAAAGAACGGAGCATTTCTAATTTATCTGCCGTTACGCCTAATATATCTCTTAGGAATAATAGCAGAGTTTTCTTTTAATATGCCGTCTTATATTTTTCCTTCAGGAAATATTTATAGAAAAATAGAAAATGTCCCAACATATTTATTCCGTGAGAGTAAAACAATAAATTTAAAAATGAAAACGGAGAAACAAAGTTTACGAACGGAATCCCTCAAAAAGCGGTGACATGAAAAGAACAGCATACGGTAATGTCAGGAAATGGGCTCGGCCACCTGAAGAGTGTACCCTTAAAGTGTGCCGATTAAGCCCGGCCGCCAGCGATACCCACTGTGTTCAACATGCTCATTTCCTGCGTTGCTAGATTCATAGTAGTGAGATTTTTCATCGGTAACCTTCATGTTGTGCCAATAATCAGTATTAGTTATTATGGAAGCATTTTTAATCAATATGCTAAAATCTGCAAGAGAAAAGCTAAATGAAATATGGAGAATAGTAATGGGGCACCATACCATTCAGAGCATTGGAAAATATGGCGATGTAGGGAATTTGTTCAAAATCTATGGCCAATTTTAGGAGTAACTAAATCTAATATATTTTTTATTTATCACAAAATTTATAATATCAATCAAAGGATGTATATTTAAAATTAAAAAATATTTAAGATCTTTTTAAAACATGATATATCTTAATGTTTTTAATATAAATTTATTTAAATAATTTTTTTCAATTAAAAAAAATATATTAATAAAGATAAGATAAAAAAAATATGTTAAATTATTACATATAAAAAAAATCTAAATTTTAGAAAATTAAGTATGAAAGAACTTTCTTAATTTTTCTACTACATATAAAAGTAAGTTCCTAAATTAATATATTTACAATTTAAAATATTGAAAATCTTTAAAAAAGAAAAATATTCTTTGATGTCATTGTAAAATATTTTTTAATAATAGAATATAAATAAAATTGCAAAAGAATGAAAAATGATTGTTCTTTTCAAAAATTATAAATTAATCTATTTAAAATTTAAAAAATTAAAAATTAAATAAAAAGAAAATATTCTAAATTTAATATTACACATAAAAATATGTTTCTAAATTAATAAATTTAAAACATAAAACATATTCAATATTTAAAAAAAAATTGAAAACATTTCAAAAAGGAAAAATCATTCATATTCTATTTTATTCAAAATTAATATATATCTGTAAAGAAATATTATAAATTTAAGGTTTTACTAAAGATTTTACTACACAAAAATATAGCAACTTAAATATACACTCTAATATAAAGGAATTTAATACAAATAAAATATAATAAATTTATTATCTACAAGCATAAAAACAAGTTTTTAAACTAAATATATTTAAAATTAATACATCGATCTTTAAAATTTAATAAAGTAATTAAGAATCATATTTACACTTAACTTTATCATATAATTTCAAAATAGTTTTAATAACATTATTATTATTTATGGTTTTATTATTATTTAGAATGGAGTTATAATTATGATTAAGATTTAATTAGGGTTATACTTCAATTAAAATTCTAAGATAAAGTTTGGAGTTATGGTTTGGGTGACTATGGTTAGATTAGGGTTACAATTAGGGTGAGGGTTAGGTCAGTATTTAAAATTAAGGTTAAGATTACATTATTTTTAAGTTCAGGGTTCAATTAGGGTTAAAGATCAATTAGGTTTACAATTCAATTATTGTTAGTGTCCATTTAGGATTAGGGTTAGGTTAGTGTGAGGATTCTAGGATCAATTAAGGTTATGGTTCCTATAGCATTATAATTATTGTTAGAGTTCAATTAGGGTTAGGGTTAGGTTTGACATTATGATTTAGTTACAGGTAAGGTTGGGGTTAGCCTTCAATTATGCCTACATTTTGGTTAGAGTTAGGGTTCATTTAGGATTAGGAATATGATTTACTTAGGATTAGGGTTAGATTTTAATTAGTGTTCAATTAGTGTTGGGTTTTAATTAGGGTTATATTTTATAAAATTTATTAAAGATAGGGTTATGCATTGAGTTTATTTTCATGTTATATTAAACATATAATGAGAGCTTAATTAGGATTATGATTCTATTGGGGGTAAATTAGGGTTAGGATTAAGGTTAGGGTTACAATTAGGATTTAATCAAAGTTAGGGTTCAATTAGGGCTATGACCAGGGTCCAATTAGAGTTATGTATAGGGTCCAATTAAGTGTATTGTTAAGATTAGGGTTCTATTAAGGTTAGGGTTCAATTAGAGTTAGAGTGCAATTAAGGTTAGGGTTAGGGTTCAGTTTCAATTAGGATCAAATTTAGGCTCATCAATTAGGGTTAGATATAGGGTTTAGTTGAGTTACTATTAGGGTCAGGGTTAGGGTTAAATTAGGTTTAGGGTTAGCATTTAATTAGGGTTTTGGTTAGGGTTCTTTAAGGGTTATGGTTCAATTAGGATTGAATTAGGGTTAGGGTTAGGATTAGGGTTCTAGGATAAAGCTTGAGTCTAGGGTTCTAGGGTTAACAAATTTCATAAAAAAATTAGGGTTAGGGTTAAAGTTAGAATTAGTGTTAGTTTTAGAAATAAGGTTAGGGTTAGGGTTAAAGTTAACATTTGTGTTAGGACCTTAGGGTTAGAATATTTGTGTTAGAGTTAGAGTTAGGGTTATGGTTAGAGTTAGAATTAGACTTAGGGGTAGGGGTAGGGGTAGGGGTAGGGTTAAATTAGGGTTAGGGTTATGACAATGTTTATAATTAAGGTTAGGTTAGGGGTAGGGTTTAATTAGAGTTCAACTATAGTTAGGGTTAGGGTTCAATTAGGCTTATGGTTATAATTATAGTTAGGCTTCAATTACAATTCAATTAGGGTTAGGGTTAGAGATATGATTAAGGTCCATTTAGTGTTAGGGTTAAAGTTACAATTAGGTTTAATTTAGGGTTAGGGTTCAATTAAGGTTAGTGTTAGGGTTATGATTCAATTAGGGATAGGGTTAGGGTTAGGGATCAATTAGGATTAGGGTTCAATTAAGGTTAGGGTTTAAAAGGGTTCAAATAGAGTTCAATTATAGTTAAGGTTAAGTTAGGGTTAAGGATTTTAATTAGGATTTAATTAGGGTTAGGGTTAGGATCTGGTTCAATTAGGGTTAGGGTTAAGGTAGGGGTTATAAGATAAAATTTGGAGTAAAGGTTAGGGTTTAGTTAGGGTACACATAATTAAGGTTATGTTTAGGATTAAGGTTTTATTATAGTAAATGTTCAATTAGGGTTAGGGTTCAATTAGTATTACAATTACAATTAGGGTTCGTCCATTAGAAATTAGGGTTAATGTTACAATTAGAATTATGAATAGAGTTAAAAATATGGTTAGGGTTAGAATTAGAATTAGGGTTATAGTTAGGTTTAGGGTTAGAATTCAATTAGGGTTAGGATTATATTTAAGGTTAGGATTAGGATTCAATCGGGGTTAGGGTTTAGGGTTGGGGTTTGAGTTAGGTTTTGGGTTAGAATTCAACCAAGGTAAGGATTCAATTAGGATTTAATTAGGGTTATAGCTAGGGTTTATATTCAATTAGGGTTAGGGTTCAACTAGGGTTAGGATCAGGATTCAATTATACTTAAGATTAAAGTTAGGTCAAGGTTAGGGTTAGAGTTAAGGTTTAAGGTTATAATTATAATTAGGGTTAGTACTATAATTAAGATTACGAATAGGGTTAGATTATATTTAGGACTGTTAGGATTAGCATTACAAGTAGGATAAGAGTTAGAATTATAATTAAGATTAGGTTTATGGTCAGGGTTGGGGTTGGGGTCAGAATTAAACCCTAAACCTAACCATAACCCTAACCCTAACTCTAACTCTAACCTTAACCCTAAGATTCATAATAATTCTAATTCAAATCCTAACTCTAATTTTATCTTTAACCCTAACACTAACCCTGATTCTAAAACTAACAATAATTCTAGTTATAAACTTAACCCTAACCCTATAACTAACACTAATTTTAACTCTTAGAACCATAACCCTTACTCTAGCCCTAACACTAACACTGTTCTAACCCCAACTCTAACTTTAAATCTACCTCTACCCTAAGTCTGACCCTACCCTTTGTCCAAAAAACTTTGATCCTAACCCTAACCCTAACCCTACCCTTCATCCTAATTCTTTTTGTAATCATAAACCTAACCCTATTTCTATTGTTAAACCCAACCCTAATTCTAATGATATCTTTAACCCTTACCCTAACCCTAATCCTAATAATAATGCTAACCCCAACCCTAATCCTTAATCTATCTCTAACCTTGTTGTATCCACAATAAAAATTTTGCTTCAATAAGGCATTTTGCTTAAAATAATCCAAATCATGCAAAATTGTTGTCAAAAGTATGTTTTAGGTCAAACAAAACATAGGCATTGTGGGTTTATGTCAAGGAAGATACTTGCAAAATTTTGAAAATTAGAAAATTAGGGTTTCAAACCCATGGTTTCAGGAAAACCCTAAAAAATAGGACCTTATTAGAAATGATTGAAAATGATTTTGATAGGATAATTTGACTTCACGATCACACTAGTCAAGTCAAAATCACCAAAAATTTGGTTTTACTCTATGGGTCTATTTTCATTTTCCAGGAAGAAAGTTAGGACCTTTGTAGCCATTAATGGTAGAATGGCCAATAATAGGTGGTGAAATCTAAGCCTCAAAATGTTCAAAGAACCCTTGAATTCAAAAGTGTCCATGTTGGCCAAGGGAACCCTTGAATTCAAAGGGTTAAATACAGTCATCAACTTTAACCAAGGCAGTCATCTCCTTCATGTTTATGTTGGCTTTCCAACGCATCGTCAAATTAAGTCATTTGACTCATCAATCACAGACAAACGTAAGCAAAGTCAAGAGATGCGACAAGAAAGCACTATCAAAAATGGCAGTCAAACATGGGAAAAAACACCCCTGCTAGCCAGGGGCACCCAACAACAAGATGATCCAAATGTCAGTTTTGAGCAAGCTTGTCTTCAGGTGATCTCCCCGGCATCAACTCAGCTTGACAACGAACTTGTTTGCCATCCTGTGAGACACATCAAATGACAACAACTATTGATTGTTAGAGCATGCAAAATGGAGGGTAAATCAATGCATATCAAGACAAAAGTGCCCTTGCTGGACAGGGTCACTCATCATTTTGAGTCACCTAATGAGGTTTTCAATAATTTCTTTCTACGAGCCATTTGTTCATCACTCTCTCAGCTGTACGATCAATCTAGCTACATGTTCACAAGACCTGTCATGCATTCACACAAGAAGATCAAGCAGAAAACACCAAAGGTGAAGGAGAGATGAAGAACATGAAAAATTCGCTAAGTGTTAAGGAAAATGCATCTTCTTAGAAATAGGCGCCCAACTTTTTGGGTAATCAGATGCAATTTGCAAACTCAGTGACCTCCAAGATGACCTTCTATGTTTTAATCAATCTCAACAATGACACCATGAAGGAAGATAGCAGATAAATCAAACATCTGATGACAGAGATCAAATTGGGACCGTTCATGAAAGTTTGCAACATGAAAGTAACAAGTGAAAAGGTCAAATGTGCCCCTGCAAGCCAAGGGTGCCCAAGCTTTTGAGGCACCTAAATCAAACTTCAAGATTCACAAAGCCAGTCATCCTTTTCAGGACTGAACTGGTTATCCATCCCATGATTTAGCAAGATCACCAAAATCATCAGTCTATAGTGATCTTAGATCTAAGCACGGAGGGTCAAACTGGAGGAATTGAAGAACACTCAAGAAATTAACTAATTCTGGTGAAAAATGCACCTTCCTGGGAAAATTAACCCAAGAATCAGAAGCATTAGACTTAGGTTTTGAGCTTTGCAACTCCCAAGCACACTTCATTAGAGTTGTTTCATTTCAGTAGTGTATCTATTAGCAACACTTCAAGATCAACTGAGCAACCAAAACAAGGGATCGAACAGAGGTATTTCATCACAGAAAAATAATGAAAAAAATGTTCAACTCTTCAAAGGGACGCCTAAAGTCAAAGAAAGACTCAATTGACTGAAGTTGATTGTTTTAGAAGCCTTTCTATGTCTAAAACGTCCCCAAATTGGTGGAAATTAGTGTTGTGAACTCCAAATTAGACAAAAAGATGACTCCATCATGTGTTGGCACCCAAGCTTGATACATTTAACGTCAATCACTATATATCAAGCCTAGGTGTCATTATAATTCATCTTTCTTTGCAGGTTGAAGCCAAGAATAGTCATTTTCTCTCCAAGACGTCTTTTGAAGATTTGATAGAGGGGTTTTCATTGTTCTTCATATTTTTGAAGATCAGTTGCACAGAGAGATAATTTATCAGAGGTTGCATCTTCAGACATAATTTTCCAATAAATCTAGAGAGACAATTGATAACTTCCAATCTTCTTGTCTTTTTCCTCTATTCTTGTCTTAGATCTTCTTGCATGTCCAAGAAAATAAAGGATATTCACATATTTGACCTTTTGGGTATGATCTGCACAGCTTTTTCAACAAAACCCACATGTTAGATTTTTCCAGAAAAAGTAGCCCTATTGCCCCTATTATTTTAGGGTATCTGAAAAGAGTCATAATTTTGAAAAATAGACAAACTCCAGGTTTGTTTAGCTTTGAAGCATGAACAAAACCCATGTGTTGGATTTTTCCAGGAAAAATCATTTTCTGGTGCCTCGTTGCCTCTGTCGCCAGGGCTCTTGCATGCCATAGAAAAAATCATTTTTTCAATTTTTTGATGATTTGGGTTTGTTTAGAAAATTATTCTCAACAAAACCCACATCTAAGAATTTTTCGTAAAAAGTTGCCCTACCAAGGCTATTTTTAGCAGTCAGAAAAAGATGCCTAAACAGGCATCGTGTGCACAGTCAATCTTTAAAGTTTTTAGAATGGAGTTCTCCCAAGTCGAATTCAAGACCAAAACGGTCTTGGTTCGTGACTTCTTGAAAATGATAGACAACGATCTGCATCAGGTACACCTAGAGGTCAACTCAAAACAATTGGAAGGCATAGACCAATGCACATTATAGAACATCGAGCAATCCGGATTGCTTGAGTTAGTATCAATCCCCATCCCAACATAGAGCGTAGAATTTGTAATAGCTTGTATTAAGCATTACAATCCTACCACACGGGAGATTCATTCAGTGGATGGGCGAGTGATATGCAACCTCAAGCTGAGGGATATTGAAAGGCACTTTTCCATTCCACCATTTGTGAAAAATGTGGTCATATCTATAAGAGAATGTGAAAAGGCATTCGATGCATCAAAAGACAAGTTTCAAAAGAGAATGGTTGAAAATGGCTTAAAGGAAAAAAGGCCAACTTGCCCAAAAATGTAGGACATGGAGAATTCAGGGATGAGTATGCAGTGATGATCACTCTACTCAATTGCATCATTGGTTAAGAAGAGGGAAACAAATTTCAATCATGGATGTACTATGTCATCGCCAAAATTGTAAGCAACAAATAACATTATGACTGGCCCACCGTCATTAGTGATACGCTCCAAAAGTAGATGACTGAATTCTTAGAGGCTCATAGGTTTCATATGTGCTCATATCTTGTATATCTTATTACCTTCCAAGGCCAATTCAAATCATTAAACATAATATGAACTTTGGGTGTGCAAAATTTCTAGGAGCATTTCCCGCGACTTGAGTTCACACAAGCAAAAAGGCATTTCAAGCGGAAAAATGATCTCTTCCTAATGCACACCATGAGAAAACTCAACCATGAAATGCATATATGCATATCACTAGCAACCAAGGAGGCAATGATGGATTGGGCGGATTGGTTCATCTAGTTCCCCACCTTCACCTACATACGCATATATGGATACAAGGGTCATCCTGCCATGTTACCTTGCTATCCTTCAGATAGGGTGGCCTTCGTGGAATTATTGTGGTAGTTTTCTAAGGTACATTCTCATCTATGCAAGAAACACAAGACGACCGAAAATTTTCCTTTTGAGATGGGACTTTATAGGTGTAATATAGTGGTTGATGCCAAGGCCGTAGACCACAAAATGGTGAGACTTAATCTTAAGTATCTTATCGAGAGACGATCACATGATCCTCGAGGTCACTATGAAACACACCTTGAGAAAAACTCTTCACACAAGTCTTCCATGGAGGACTATTGGGTCAACTATGAAGATGAGTTTGATGTACGAAGATGCAATTGCAATCAGTTTAGACTTTCACAAATTACTGACGTCATGTCAGAAGATTTTGAAGGCCTATCCAATGATGATGGGGAGGTTATGCTTCCTTCATTCTTCGTAGATTAGGTTGACTCACAACCACTTGGAAAATTGGATTGGTATGTTAAGGAAAGTATGTCTATTGAGGAAAGGACAAGTAGCGTTGTTAGAAACAAACAACTCTATTTGGACAGCAAGAAGACCAGGAAGGTAGTAATTCTCGGCACATAGTGACCACCAGTTCATTCTTCACTACCTTCCACGTCAAGGGCTAAGCCTAGATAGAAGCAATGGAATAACCCTCCTAGATGAGCTAGGATAACACGACACACAAGGGGGAGAATATCGATTGTTGACACAAATCAACAATTAAGTACATGTGGAGACAGACACAGACATAGTTGAGCCAATCATGGAAACAGTTATAGTTGAGCCAATAAGTGAGACAATTACTACTAAGACAGAGCCAATAATGGAAGCAGTTGCATCCAATGTTGTACTAGAGGTAGAAACAAAACCTCCCACTTTACCACCATAACAATAATCATCGGTTCCCATTGACTTGGATTTTCCACCACATGACACTACAACGTAATCCCATTCATCAAACATTCAAGGTCCTATCATCCATCCTTCCACCGAGGCTAGTCAAGATACATCTTGGATTGAGAATCTCCTAGGAAGGAAAATAAAGAGACCATCCTACCAGCTGGACTTCACAAAGTTTGACCATGTTCCTCAAGACATGCCAGTAAATAAGCTAAAGAAGTAGGTCCATGTAGGAAAGAATGCTAACAATGAAATTTTCATAGAGACAGTTGAACCACCTGAAGACAGGAATGCACATGAGGTAGAGGATGATGACTTCACCTTGTTGAAATTCAACCTCAGTAAGATCACTCGTCAGGTGGAGGCAGATCTCCTTGAAGTTGCATCAATAATCATCAAGGAAAGAATGGCAAAGATAAAACAGTCTTAAAGGCTGAAAACCAGTAGTTGAGGTTATAAATATCTAGCTTGATACATGGTACACCAAATATCTATGCCTTGCCTCAAGAGATTCTAGACCTCCCCGTGGAATAAAATCACCACTATTTGATCCTATATGGAAAATGCTTGACAAATCAAGTGGAAGAATTCATCATCAGAGGTTGGTGTATAATTATAGAGTTGTATTAGTTAAGGTACAGATTCCATGACCTTCACGCAGAGATTTAGCAATTAGAGCAAGAGGCAGCAGAGAAGAGGCCGGGGGACGAGATCACTTTCTCTGACTTAGAAATGGTGTACAATTTAGTTACCACAGAGAAGAACAACAAACATATTTTTTCTTGGAAAGAATAGCTTGCATAGAAGGTGAAATCCTATGATACCAACTCTGTGGAATTGATTGAGTACCAACAAATTGTAGTAGGTGTTATCAAGTTCATAATAACGTTGGTAACATCCATCCCTTGCCTTTATTAGCATGAAGGAGGTGCATACATTAAGCTAGATGAGGTACAAATGCAGTTTCAGAAGCTCATCTATAGCAGTCTTTGCAGTGATCCTGCTGGTCACAAGTTGAGTAAGATTGCAGCCATGTTGGCAAAGCTAGATGATGTAGCTGCCAATACCATTGAATATCAATAACAGATCACAAGTGGTGAAGAGATGTTGAAGTGACACATCATCATCCTATGGAGCATTTATTGTCCAAAGGCAGAAGAGGTCAATGATTGGTTAGAGAAATTGTTGAGTAGTTGCGATATGGTGTAAAACACCCAGTTGGGACGTCTTACCCCTCCAAAATAGCATTTATGACAAACGAGATTTAACCTGATGCCTCTTTCCAAGTTAACTCACTGTCCCACTGATCATGCATGTCTATCTCCACTAATTTTGGATCTCTATTTTGGAGGCACTTTATACATTAGAGTTCACTTTTCATTTAGTTTTGGTTAACTGAAGTAGCTTTCCAATTAACTGCTAGGTCACCTACATTTAGACAGGAATAAATCTTGCAAATTGGCAAGAACTAATTGTTAACTCAAGGATATTTTAGGGTTGCCTACTCCTTTGAGCTTCTATAAATAAGATCATTTGCTCATTATTTTGTAACCTTTATTTACTACAAAAAATTGATGTGACATTGTGCCAACAAGCTTCCAAGTCTATATCCGTTCACTCTTAGATGAGAGTTGTTTGGTTTGATGGTAATTGTGTATGATTTTGTACCTTTGTTGTCCCAAATCTTTGTAATTCATTGAGCAAGTTTGAAGAAATAAATCAAAAGGATTATATAATTTGATCATAAGTTTCAAGTTCTACCAACGTCTTGTTCTTATAATCCATTATCTCAATCTACCCCTTGGACAGGTGTCGCCACCTCCTTGGGAATTTTGATGTTAATGGTTGTCATTTGATGTTGTGTAATGATTTTTTTTTTAGCCTACACTTTGGACAGGTGTCATCACCTCCTCAAGAATCCTGTTATCCAGATCATCATCCTTTGTTGTTTCTAGTAAGTTGCATCCCAACCTACACCTCGAACAGGGGTTCCTCCTCCTTGGAAATTTTGAGATTCAGCTTACCGTAAGACTGTTTTCTTGTATAAGAACTTATTCTAGCATAGATCTCAAGAGTTTAGAGCCTTCAGATGCATTATGAGAGATGGTCAGCCCAAGTGATCCAACCATACCATTCTCGCTCCTATAGTCTCTTGCTTTGTTTATCTAAAGGAGATAGGACAGATTAAAAGTTAGCCTAGTTGTAGTTAAGATTTGCAAAAACTAGAGAAAACCTTAGCTGCAACGCATTGTGTTTATGCACCCTTGTGTCTTGTCATTGAGTAAAAAAGATAGGAACATTTGTCCATTTTACTTTTACACAAACATTAGCAAACAAGACAGAGCTTCCCCTCCATAATTCGAAGAGCAGTCATTATGCACTGTGCATAGTTGTTCTTTTCCAATAAGCATTCCAAAGGTGCTAATTGAAATGCCAACAGTTTTTTGGTGCCCACCGTGGGACAACGAGGCATAAAACTTCAAAAAAATCTAACACTTTTATGTCACAGGAATGATCATCTAGCATCCAATTGCATGATCCATACAAGAAGCAATGGATGGTAACAACAATAATGTTGGCGAGACACGTCCACCTTTATTAGCTTGGGGTAATAAAATTGGGCCTTTGGATTTTTAGGTAAATCATGAGTTACCTAAAGGGTCAAGGAAGCACTTTCTCCAATTTCATCATGATTGAATTCAACACTCAGATGAACATTTTGTTGCATTCACAACGGCCTGCATTGTTTTGCATGTGCCACATGAAGACATCACAGTGTGTCTCTTTGTGGAGACTCTTGTTGGGAATGCTACAGACTGGTTTAATCACCTGAAGCCAAGCGTTATTACAAGCTAGGAGCTATGAGCAAGAAGTTTTTGGAGAGATTCAAGCCCGCCAAAGACAATCATTTGTTGTTCGCCAAGCTCATAAATTCAAAGATGGAGCACAAAGAATACATGAGGGAGTTTGTGGCAAGATTTAATCTTCTTGTTGCATGAATTTCTTCTACACCTGATCCATCACTAAATATTTTGATGAGCTATTTCATAAATGCTCTTCCATCAAAGATAGCCTTCTTCCTCAAGATGACAAAATAAATAGAGTCAAAGAGTGCATAAGAAAATCCCATCAAGTTATAGGATGATATGATCACTTCTAGCTTGATGAAAATAGCTTCTATTAGATCTCTAGCTCAGCAACTGTACCAGCCAAAAAGAGACAATTTTCAGCCACGATTGCCAACATCTCCATCAAGACCAATGATTGAAGTTGCACATAGTGCAGTATTTTGTTGTTTCCATGACACTGATGTACATACCATATTCACGTGTCTAGAGAATCTGAGAATGACCCAAATCATGGGATACACTGAAGCTGCTCCCAGTTCTAATTTTGTACCAACAACAAGTTTGAACGTTGTCTTACCACAAATGGACAACTTCGATGGTGACTCCACAACGAGATACTTTGAACCCATCAATAAAGAAGAAGAAGAAGCATACCGTCAGTATTCTCTCACGGTGAATCATGAAAAAATTTCAACACCTGTGTCTACATGTGTTCAACACTTCAAAGTATAGAAAGAAGAGGAAGAAAGACGTAGATCAAAAGAAAAGGGTGAAGAGGTGTCTTCCACTTCCAATCCTAGGTCTTCATAAAAGGACATTATGCCAGTTGCTCAAGATCCATCTTCAGCAAATTTTGACATTGTGACTTCCATGATGAAGACCAAGGTAAAAATCTCTCAAATGGAATATCTTCAAGATCATCTAGAACAACTAGATCAAATTCTCAAAGTTTTAAAGAAGTAGGCTATGCTCAAGTCATTTGTTCCAACAAGAGAAAAGCTTGAAATGGGTCCTAGTAATTATGTGACCCTGTCAGAGATAGAAATGGAAGATCAGAGCATTTCTTATTCTAAAAAGAGACTGATAGAGGACACAAGGTCATGGACAATACAGTTTGGTGGAGGTTGTTCATCAACAGTTTTAGAAGTAGGGGAAATGACCATCTCCCCTAAAGGACAGTTGCACCCATTTGTGTAATTGGAATTCACTGAAGTTGAGAAAGGGGTGCTTTTGTTAGGCCTCAAAGATGTCAAAGACATGAGAATCAAACTCCTATGTGTTAAAGGCAATCTAGAGTTGATCCATGAGTCGGTCAAAGGATATTTTTCAGGTTATCAAAGATCACCTACAACATTATAGAAATCGAGTTTGGAACTTGATCAACTAGTTTGAAGAAATCAACATCCCAAGGATGGAAGACAACAAAACTAATGCCTCAGGGGTATCAGCTTTCCCATTTGCATCATATTCTGACTTTTTTCAAAGTACCTTTGCTTAGATATATGAATACCTGAGAATCTTCATCCCAAAGGGATTATCTTTTGCAATTCCCATCATAAGAGAAGTAAAGCCTTTCAAGCAAAAGTTGCATCTATGGGAGGCTCTTCACACTGCCATGAAGCAAGAAATAATTGAAACATTTCATCCTGTTGGGGATGGAGTGAATCTTTGTAAATAAATTTCTTTTGCTTTAATGTTATGTAGTAATATATTTCCCTGTTCCGTAAAGTATTGTCATGTTTTAGGTGATTTCTTAGGTAGTCTTGTTATTGGGTTTTTAGGAAAACTCCAATAGTTAGGTGAATTAGGAAATAAGTCCTGAATCCAATGCCCAACTGATAAGAGTACTAGTCTACAAAACTTGAGATTCTTATTTATCTTATGCCATGAGTACATAACATGGTCACCAAACAGAGCCTAATGTTGTACCCATAATAAAAAAATTGCTTCAATAAGGCATTTTGCTTAAAATAATCCAAATCATGCAAAATTGTTGTAAAAAGTATGTTTTAGGTCAAATAAAACATAGGATTTTTGTGGGTTTATGTCAAGGAAGATACTTGCAAAATTCTAAAAAATTAAAAATTAGGGTTTTAAACCCCTATTTTTAGGAAAACCCTAAAAAATAGGACTTTACCAAAAATGATTGAAAATTATTTTGATAAGATAATTTGACTTCACGATCACATTGGTCAAGTCAAAATCACCAATTTTTTTGTTTTACTCTGGTGGGTCTATTTTCATTTTTCAAGAAGAAAGTTAGGACCTCTACAACCATTAATGGCAGAATGGCCAGTACTAGGTGGTGAAATCTAAGCCTCAAAAGCTTCAACAAAGAATCCATGGTGAAAAATGCTCGAAAAGATGCTCTACGATGGAGGGGATTTTCAAAAGTGAAAAATATTGAAAATTGACTAAGTCTGGAAAATGCATGCCTCGCTACCAGAAGGAGGCTATGCAATCGAATGCCTTATTCATTGTTCCAACACTCATACATGGTGCATGATGAAGGTGATTGCTAAGATGCATGTGTCTACGTCGTCAACAACCATGCTCAAACTAGTCAAGCTACACGACGAACATAAAATGCAAAGAGATGAAGGTTTTCAAAGGAAATGATGGAACTTCACCTAAAAGTGCACCTACTAGCCAAGGGCACCCTTGAATTCAAAGAGTCAAAGATAGTCATCAACTTTCACCAAGGCAGTCACCTCCTTCGTGTTTTTGTTGATTTTCGGCGCATCACCAAGCTAAGTCATTTGATTCATCGATCACCAATAAACATAAGCAAAGTCAAGAGATGTTGCAAGCAAGCACTATAAAAAATGGCAAGAAAACATGGGAAAAAGCACCCTTGTTGGCCAGGGGAACCCAAGAACAAGATGATCCAGATGTCAGTTTTGAGCAAGCTTATCTTTAGGTGATCTCCTCGACATCAACTCAGCTTGACAACGAACCTGTTCGCCAGCCTACGAGACACATCAAATGACATCAACTATTGATTGTTAGAGCATTCAAAATAGAGGGTAAATCGGTGCATATCAAGACAAAAGCACCTTTGTGCCCCTGTTGGATAGGGGCACCCTTCATTTTGAGTCACCTAATGAGGTTTTCAACAACTGCTTTCTACAAGGAATTTGTTCATCACTCTCTTAGCTTCGCGATCAATCCAACTATATGTTAACAAGACTTGTCAAGCATTCACACAAGAAGATCAAGCAGAAAACACCAAAGGTGAAGGCGAGATGAAGAACACAGAAAATTGGTTGTGTTAAGGAAAATGCATCTTCTTAGAAATAGGTGCCCAACTTTTTGGGCAATCAAATTTAGTTTGCAAGCTCAATGACCTCCGAGATGACCTTCTTCATTTTGATCAATCTCAACAATGACATCGCCAATGAAGACAACAGACAAATCAAACATCTGACGAAAGAGATTAAACCGAGACCGTTCGTGAAAGTTTGCAACATGAAAATAACAAGTCAAAAGGTTAAAGGCGCTCCTGCAAGCTAGGGTGTCCAAGCTTTTGAGGCACCTAAATCAAACTTCAGGATTTGCAAAGCCAATCATCCTTTCTGGGACTGAACTGGTTATCCATCCCATGATTCAACAAGATCACTAGAAACATCAGTCTTCGGTGATATCAAATCTGAGCATGAAGGGTCAAATTGGAGGAATTGAAGAACACTCAAGAAATTGACTGTCTGGTGAAAAATGTACCTTCTTTGGAAACGGCGCCCAAGGATCAAAAGCATCAAACTCAGGTTTTGAGCTTTGCAACTCCTAAGCACACTTCGTTAGAGTTGTTTCATCTTAGTAGTGGATTTGTCAGCAACACTTCAAGATCAACTGAGCAACCAAAACTAGGGATCGAATGAAGGCATTTCATCAAAGAAAAATAATGAAAAAATGTTCAACTCTTAAAAGGGATGCCTAAAGTCAAATAAAGAATTGGTTGACTGAAGTTGACTATTTTAGAAGCCTTTCTATGTCTAAAACATCCTCAAATTGGTGGAAATCTATGTTGTGAACTCCAAATCAGGCAGTAAGGCTAATCCATCATGTGTTGGTGCCCAAGCTTGATGAATTCAACAACAATCACTATATATCATGCCTAGGCATCATAATTCAACATCTTTCTTTGCAGGTTGAAGCCAAGAACAGTTATTTTCTCTCCAAGACGCCTTTTGAAAATATGACAGAGGGGTTTTCATTATTTTTCATATTTTTGAATATTAGTTGCACAGAGGGACAATTTATCAGAGGTTGCATCTTCAGGCATAATTTTCCAACAGATCTAGAGAGGCAGTTGATAACTTCCAAAATTCTTCTCATCTTTTTCCTCTATTCTTATCTTAGATCTTCTTACATTTCCAAGAAAACAAAAAATATTCATAGATCTAACCTTTTGGGTATGATCAACACAACTTTTTCAACAAAACTCACATGTTAGATTTTTCCAGAAAAGTAGCCATGTTGCCCCTATTTTTTTAGGGTTTCGGGAAAAAGTCATAATTTTGAAAAATAGACAAATTGGGTTTGTTCAACTTTGAAGCACGAACAAAACGCATGTTTAAAAATCATTGTCTAGGAAAAATCATTTCGTGGTGCCCTGCTACCTCTGTCGCCAAAGGGCTCTTGCATCTCATAAAAAAAATCATTTTTTGAATTTACAACGATCTAGGTTTGTTTGTAAAATTATTCTCAACAAAACCCATGTCTCGAAAATTTTTTTGTAAAAAGTTTCCCTAGCAAGGCTATTTTTAGTAGTCATAGAAAAAGTTGCTCAAACAACATCGTGTGCACAGTCAATCTTTAAAGTTTTCATAATGGAGTTCTCTCAGGTCGAATTGCATCAATCCCCATCACAACATAGAGTGTAGAATTTGTAATAGCTTGTATTAATCATTAAAATCCTACCACACGAGAGATTCGTTAAGTGGATGGGCGAGTGATATGCAACCTCAAGTTGAGGGATATTGAAAGGTGCTTTACCATTCCATCATATGCAGAAAATGTGGTCATATCTATGAGATAATGCAAAAAGGCATGTGATGTGTCAAAAGACAAGTGTCAGAAGAGAATGACCGAAAAATGGCTTAAAGTAAAAAACGCCATCTTTCCCAAAAATGTAGGACGTGGAGAGTTCAAGGATGAGTATGCAGTGATGATCACTCTACTCAACCACATCACTGGTCAAGAAAAGGGAAAAAAAATTTAGTCATGGATGTACTATGTCATTGCCAAAATTGTAAGCAACATAGAGCATTTTGACTAGCCTACCCTCATCAATGATACGCTCCACAAACAGATGACCAAATTCTTAGAGGCTCATAGGTTTCACATGTGCTCATATCTTGTATATTTGATTGCCTTCTGTATAGCCACAAAATTGCACCCCTTTCAATTTCACATACATTCTTGTGTTCACTTTAGTGTCCACCCCCTTAGCATCTCGTGTAGGTTCATTTTAGCCCCTGCATCATCCTTTTCCCCTCTCAAGATGCTCCAACACTCCTTTTTAGCAGCTACCCTTGCATGTCAACTTTACATTAGACTTTGTCTCTTTTCTATTTTCATTGTTTTGTAGTGTGACATGTCTAGACACTAGTGTGGTGCAAAGACGTTCGCACAATGTGCTAGCATCCTATGATGTTTCAACATTCAAATGACCATTTTCGTGCATGCTTGCCACTTTTCACTTCCTTTGGTCGGTGGTAATGACTCGAGATACCCTGAAATAGCTCGAGGAGCTTCTTTTCCTTCATTAATTGTTATTCTTTCATTCCATTTTGCTTCCTCTAAGTTCTTCTAGCTTCACTCTAGCTGCTTTCCAACCTTAGCTCTCACATTCCTCTCTTGCTATCTTGCTTACAAAGCCTCATACAACTTGTTATAGTAGCTTCAATCTCTTTCAAGCTCCCTTAGCAACACTCTTTGCAGCCCTTGGCTCTCGCATCTCTATCCCTTGCCTTATGCTTGTGAGCATCTTGGGATTCCATATCCTTTATCCATTGTATATTTACTTCATGATACGGGTTCTCCTCCTTGAGCGGGGATTACTTTTATCACCTCTTTTGTGATATGGGCTCTCCTCCTTGAGTGAGGTTTGATTTTATCACTCTTACTTTGTGGTGTGGGTTCTACTCTAAAGCGGGTTTTGATTTCACCATGCGCTTTGTCCATTTCCATTACTCTCTCTCTCTATCTATCTGGTTGTTCATGGAGGTGGGAACACCAAAATGAGGGTTTGACCGAGGCAAACCCCTATACAGCCCCAACACTTTCTCTAGATATCATGCATGTAGATATTGAAGACATTCATGTGTTGTAGGCTTCATCACTTGCGTGGTTGTAAGTATTTACTTTCTACTTCTTACTCTCTTTATCACTTCTACTTTACTTCATCTTAGTTATATTACATTCTATCATTTTCCTACATTTTGTCAGTTCTCAGTTATCATATTGCTAGCGGTTACTTAGTTGTTTTATGTGATAAACTCACCCTTTGCTTCGTACGAGACAACATGCCTCCAGGATGCCAACGTGCCGTGTTGTCGTCAATATTCTGCGATGTCATCCTTTGGCTGAGAGCTTGTCGATTTGTCCAGGGAATCTCTTTGACTTGCTCTTCCTGATTATAGAATTCTCATTGTTGTTCCTTGAGGTAGTTTAGGGCAGTATGCCTCGTGAGGATCTCTAAGTGAAGACAACTCGTGAGTAGCGAATCCCCCTTCTCTACACCTTCCAAGGCTAGTTCAAAGCATTAAACATAGTAGGAACTTTGGGTGTGTAAAAGGTCCATGACTTGATTTCACACAAGTAGAAAGGAATTTCATGCGGAAAAATAATCTCTTCCTAATGCACACCATGAGACACCTCAACCATGAAATGCATATATGCATATCACTAGCATCCAAGGAGGCAATGATGGACTGGGTGGATCGGTTCATCCAGTTCCCCACCTTCACCTACATACACATATATGGATATAAGGGTCATCCTACCATGTTACCCCACTATCCTTTAGATAGGGTTGTCTTCATGGAATTATTGTGATAGTTGTTTGAGGTACATTCTCATCTACGCAACAAACACAAGACAGACATAAACTTTCCTTTTGAGATGGGACTTTACATGTGCAAGATAGTAGTTGATGCTAAGTCCATAAACCACGAAATAGTGAGGCTTAATCTTAAGTATCTCATCAAGAGACGATCGTATGATCCTCGGGGTCACTATGCAACACACCTTGAGCAAAATTCTTCACACGAGTCTTCCACAAAGGATTATTGGGTCAAATGTGAAGATGAGTTTGATGTACGAAGACACGATTACAACTGATTTAGACTTCCACAAATTGTTGATTTTGTGTCAGAAGATGTTGAAGACCTATCTAATAATAATGGGTAAGTTATGCTTCCTACATTCTTCATAGATCAGGTTGACTCACAACTACTTGGAAAAGTGGATTGGTATGCTAAGGAAAGTACGTCTATTGAGGAAAGGACAAGTAGGTTTATCAGAAACATCCAACTCTACTTGGACAACAAGAAGACAAGGAAGGTAGTAATTCCCCACATAGAGTCGCCATCAGTTAAGTTTTCACTACCTTCCACGTCAAGGGATAAGCCCAGACAAAAGCAATAGAGTAACCTCCTAGAGGAGCTAGGATGACAGGAAACATAAGGGGAAGAATACTGATTGTTGATACAAATCAATAAGAGGTACATGTGGAGACAACCGCAGACATAGCTGAGCCAATCATAGAAACAGTTGCAGTTGAGCCAATAATTGAGACAATTACTATTGAGATAAAGCCAATAATGGAAGCAACTACAGTCAATGCAGTACCAAAGGTGGAAGCAAAACCTCCCACTCCGCCACCATCACAACAGTCACCAATCCCCATTGACTTGGATTCACCACCATAGGACATTACAATGCAATCCCATTCGTCAAGCATTCAGGGTCATATCATCCATCCTTCCAGTGAGGTTAGTCAAGATACATCTTGGATTGAGAATCTCTTGGGAAGTAAAAGAAAAATACCATCCTACCAACTGGACTTCACAGATTTTGACCATGTCCCTGAAGACATGCCAGTAAAAAAGTTGAAGAAGCAAGTCCACGTAGGAAAGAATGTTGATAATGAAATTGTCATAGAGACAACTACGCCACCTAAAGACAAGAATGCACATGAGGTAAAGGTTGATGACTTCACCTTGTTGAAAGTCAATCTCAGTAAGACCACTTGTCAGGTGGAGGCATATCTCCTTGAAGTTGCATCAATAAGCATCAGGGAAAGAATGGCAAAAGATGACAAAAACAAAGTAGTCTTAAAGGCTGAAAACCAATAGCTAAGGTTATACATATCTAGCTTGATACATGGTACACCAAATATATTTGCCTTGTGTCGAGAGATGCTAGACCTCACTGTGAAGAAAAATCACCACTAGTTGATTCTATATGGAAAACACTTTAGAAATCAAGTGGAAGAATTCATCATTAGAGGTCGATGTATACTTGCAGAGTTGTATCAATTAAGGTATAAATCCCATGATGTTCATGCAGAGATTCAACAATCAGAGAAAGAGGCAGTAGAGAAGAGGCCTGGGGATGAGATCACTTTCTTTGACTTAGAAATGACATACAATTCAGTTACCACAGAGTAGAACAAGCAACATATTTTCGCTTGGAAAGAACAGTTTGCATACTATTGGGTGAAAATTATGTAATCCCTTTTAAAATATTACAAAACTTGATTTCAACCACAACTATGTGAGATACAATCTCTCCTCTCAGAAAAGGGAGGCACCCTTCTTACTACTTATCAAAGCTAAGTACAACTAATTAAGTATTCACAATAATATACACTATGATTAAGAGATGGGGGTGTGTCACATTCATAATTCTCTCCTTTTTTAGAGAATATATTTTACAATCTTCATAGTTTTAAGTTCCTGATTCGATACAACTTTAAACTAAAAACAAAAGCATTAATTCCACTATTCCTATTTTGTCAAAGCAAAGCCAAGGAATACTAGCATAATAACGATAAATGATAAAACAAGAAAAACTCACGAAGGCACAAAGTCATTTCGTAGCTCCACCAATGAATCCTTTAAGATATGTAATCAACATCGTATTAGAAGCACAAAGTCTTCTAGATACTTCACAAAAATTCCACGGATAGCATGAATAAATACAAGCAAAAAGTCTTGTAGAGAATTCGCCAATAGTATTTAATCAATATCATGAATTCAAGTAAAGAGTGTAACTCAAAGTTTACACAGATTTACTCAAAGCCCTTTCAATATTAATTAGTAATCACTACCAATTCGATCAAACCATAAGATAATCAATTCCAACATAAAGTTTGGTATGCAACTCACTTCTTCATTGATCAAAATAGATTCACAAATATGAACACAAAGTTTCATGTATTTGCTTCTGAAATGGGCAACACTTCGTTGCAAAAGAAAAAGATAACAATTACAATAGAATCCTCTCTTATTTATAGATGGGAGAGGAGAGAAAATTTAGGAAAATCAAAAGAGTGAATCTAGGAAAATCCTACCTAACTAGTTGACTTATTAAAAAATGTTGTCCATAATTATAGGAAAACATATTTGTTTACATGTGATTACATTTGTTGAAATGACATGTAAAATGTTGAAGCCTATTTACAAAATGCATAGAAGAAAGCATATAAACTATCTAACACTGGAGATACAAGAAGTCTTTATGGTTCCTTGCATTGGGTGAGAAAGTCTTCATATTTCTTCATTTTATCTTGCATTGGAGTGTACTTTGGAGATGATGAGGATTCTTGAGATTAACTCCTCTGATGAGATTGAAGGCTTTCTAGTGCCTTTCAAATCTAGAATAAGTTGTAAATCCATCATTTTTTTCATTGAAGCTATTGAGAAAGCTTCATCTTCAAATTACTCTTGAACCATTGATGAACACTTCTTTGAAAACTTGAAACATGGTAAAAAAAAATTGGTTGTACTTCAAATCCTTCTCGCTTGGTGATAAGCAATAACTTGATCAAAACTACTTTGGGATCTGAGCACAATAGATCAAAATGTATGCAAGAGTAGTCTTTAACAATTTTGATGCAAAGGCAGGAAAAACCAAGGTTTTAGCATGGGGTATTGCACTTTAGATGTAATTATTCAAGTTTTCAAGACACTACATATTGGATGTAAATCTGAGCAATTTCATGGGTTTTGGAAGCTTGAATGCGGTGATGGTGGAGAACATAGCAAAAAATACATTTTTGGATGATTTTTGAACGTCAATGAAAAACTATTTTTTGTGCAAGGACACTGAAAATCAGCGCCCTTACATCTTGGAGGGTCTACATTTGATGCACAAGCGCTGAAAAACAATGCTTTGGCATGTTTTGGAATGAAATTGTATTTTGTGTAAAAGCGCTAAAAAAAAGTGCTTCAACATATCACATGTAAAAGTGATAAAAAACAATGCTTCTACATTTTGGAGGACTTGGGTAGTTTCATATAAAAGCGGTAAAAACAACGCTCCTACATATCATATGTAAAAGCAGTGAAAATCAACACTTCTGCATGTGGGAAGGATACTTTAGTGTAAGAGCATTAAAAAACTGAGCTTTTACATGTCATATGTAAAAGTGGTGAAAAATAGAGCTTCTTCATGAAATATGTAAGGGCGGTGCAAAATAGAGCTCCTAAATGTGACTTGAGATTTGAGATGCAAAAGCGCTAAAAAACCCCGCTCCTACATGTGTCGTAAAATGGCTAAGGCATGAAATATGCAAGAGTGCTAAAAATCAATGCTCCTACATGTGACTTGAGATTTGAGATGTAGAAGCACTAAAAAACCCCACTCCTACATGTGCCAAAAAATGACTAAGGCATGAAATATGCAAGAGCGCTAAAAATTAGCGCTCCTACATGTACTATGTACGAGTGGTGAAAAATAGAGCTTCTATATGAAATATGTAAGAGTGGTGAAAAACAAAGCTTCTGCATGAAATATGTAAGAGTGGTGAAAAATAGAGCTCCTACATGTAATATGTAAAAGCACTAAAAATTAGCGCTCCTACATGTGCAAAAAAAATTCTAACTCCCAAAACTGGATTTTCACAACTTGGTTTAAAATGCAAATTTCGACGAACTAACAAAGGTTAATACTCAGAATGACTTTTTGAGGATGGGTGACCACGCATGAAGACCAATGCAATTTTCCTCATTTTATGTGCTTAGAGTACGTGGGTTGCAAAATAGACAAGTTTCGTAGGGGTTATCCCTCAAATTGAGCGTGTTGAATTCAAGGATAATAGCTGGCTCTAGCTAGGGAGCTTCCTTCAGTCATTCTTACAAACGATTCAAGGGAGAAGAACTCTAGAATTCAAGTGCCTTTATCCATCCATTAGGCAATAGAGTTGAGCACTACTGACACAAATAAAATCTATGAAAACAAGATGCAAACTTATGCAAATGCACTTATTGAAAAGGTAAAAGCCTACCTAATTAAAACTAGCCATCAATGAAACCTTCTCAAATGAAACCGTTCACAGGTTCAAAAAAATAATTGCCTTTCTTCAAAAGCTTGCAATGCCTTCCATGATCATTAGCAACTACATGTAAATGAAGTTGAGGCACTTCTTCTTGAAAGAGATGAATAGGTTCAACTACCTCTAAAAATATATCAGATATATTGTTGCTCCAAAATGAATCATTGAATTCAGACTACTCCTGCTCATCTACAAATACATCTTTAGCTATATCCTCAAGTTTATCTTCATGCTCAAGTACAAGTGGAACCTTTGTCTTCTCATTGGCCTCCAACCAAGCAAGATGTCTTATGGGACATCCCCTCGATCGGTCAAATATTGAATGCTTCTTACCAGTTACTACTTGAACAATCGATTCATCAACTATGGCAACCTCATGTTGATCGAAATGATCTCCTTCATGTGATGTAGATGAAGATATGACTGCAGTACATACCTCAATATGTTGTTCGCCATCTTTAAACTTGGGAAAATTTGAATTATTTATAAGAAGGTCCTCATCATGCCTTTGGCAAGTTCTTTTATGCAACACGTGTTCAAGTTCATGACCTCGAAACATAGATGCATTCTTTTCAACTTGAATGAGACCTCCGTGCATGTCCATCTTTTCAGATCTCAAGACAAGATTGTCTTCATTCACTTGAACTTCAGAAAAATGACTTTCATCCTTCTGCTTTTCATCAATGGCTTTCTGAGACTGCATAAACCAAAATTGGGAGTTGCCAGCTATGTTTGCTTCCTTTTCCCAGAAGAGAATAGCAAGATCACTTGAATTGGAGTCAGGATGCTTCGCTATTGCTTTTACTAATGGTGCCTCAAGAGCAAGCCTCTTCAAAGGTGAAGATAACTTGTGTTGATTCCCAACAACAAAATTATGAGCAACGTTTGAAAGTGAACTCTTTGGTACATCCTTGCGAGGCACATAAAAACACACCTTGAGCTAGCTACTTTTTTAGGACAAGTAGCTCATTTGCTAACCTTTTCACCATAGGATCGATCCTTGTGATGGAAGGAAAAAACTCCAAAGAAGGGTTTTCTTCAAATTCATTTGATTCAATTCTTATTTGCCCAGCAAGAATGAGATCATCTTCAATTTCTGTTGCCAAGGTTTGTACAACTGCAAGAGTAGCTAGGGTTGATCTTCTCAATAGGAAACCAGCCTCGGGAACTTGAGAATTTACAAATAAATATTTCAAATTCTCAGTTGTAGGTTGAGAAGCAATTGGAATTCTTCGTGTCAACTTGTTGAAGTGAGAAATGAACTCACACACAGGCATGAGAGATTCCTTCTTCAACTGGGTGAGCTGAGCCAACAAAGCATGAGTGTCTTCAAGAGGTTTGAACCTTTCTTCAAACTTGGCTATGAGAGTTGCCTATTTTGTGATGGTACGTGGCAACAAATGATAAAACCAACCTGCAATGACACCTTGGAGAGTCTCCACAAACAACCTTATAGATACATCTTCGTGTTCAACACCATGAACTCCATAAGCGATGTAGAAATCAACAACGTGCTCATTATTATGTTGTTTTCCATCACCAAAGAACTTGGGAAAGTTCTTCCGTGAGCCTTCAGGAAGAGCATGTAGGGGTAAAGCTAGATTCAATAGACCAAAAGCATTTCCCCAAGGACCTTGAGCAGCCATTTACATGTCCTTGGTGAAAGCTTGAAAAACTTACAAGAAAATAAATTATAATGAAAAAGGACACAGGTATACTTCAAACAAAAGCGTGAGGCTTTCAAATGCATATCATGCCCCCAAAAGAGTCGCCAAATTTTTTTTGGGTGAAAATTATGTAATCCCTTTTAACAGATTACAAAATTTGATTTTAGCCATAGCTGTGTGAGATACAATCTCTCCTCTCAGAAATGGGAGGTACCCTTCTTATTGCTTATTGAAGCTAAGTAAAAATAATTAAGTATTCACAATAATATACACTATGATTAAGAGATGGGGTATGTCACATTCCTAATTCTCTCTTTTTTCAGAGAATATGTTTTATAATGCTTCACAGTTTTAAGTTCCTAATTCGATACAACTTCAAACTAAAAACAAAAGACGTAATTCCAATATTCCTATCTTGTCAAAGCAAAGCCTAGGAATACTAGCATGATAATGATAAATGATAAAACAAGAAAAACTCATGAAGGCACAAATATGTTTCATAGCTCTCACTAATGAATCATTTAAGATATGTAACCAGTGTCGTATTAGAAGCACAAAGTCTTCTAGATACTTCACAACACTTCCACAAACAACATGAATAAATACAAGCACAAAGTATTCTAGAGAATTCACCAATAGTATTTAATCAATATCATGAATTCAAGTCAAGAGTGCAACTCAAAGTTTACATGGATTTACTCAAAGCCCTTTCAATCTTAATTACTAATCACTACCAATTTGATCAAACCATAAGATAATTTGTTCCAACACAAAGTTTGGTATGCAACTCACTTCTTCATGGATCAAAATAGATTCACATATATGAACACAAAGTTTCATGTATTTACTTCTCAAATGGGAAGCACTTTGTTGTAAAAGAAAAAAGATAACAATTACAATAGAATCCTCTCTTATTTATAGATGGGAGAGGAGAGCAAATTTAAGAAAATCAGAAAAGCGAATCTAGGAAAATCCTACCTAACTAGTTGACTTATTCAAAAATGTTGTCCATAATTATAGGAAAATATATTTGTTTACATGTGATTACATTTGTTGAAATGACATATAAAATTTCGAAGCCTATTTACAAAATGCATAGAAGAAAGCATATAAACTATCTAACACTGGAGATACAAGAAGTCTTTACGGTTCCTTGCATTGGGTGCGAAAGTCTTCATATTTCTTCATTGTATCTTACATTGGAGTGTACTTTGGAGATGACGAGGATTCTTGAGATTAACTCCTCTGATGAATTGAAGGCTTTCTAGTGCCTTTCAAATCTAGAATAAGTTGGAAATCCATCATTTTGTTTATTGAAGCTATTAAGAAAGCTTCATCTTCAAATTCTTCTTGAACCATTGATGAACACTTCTTTGAAAAACTGAAACATGGGAAGAATTTTTTGGTTGTACTTCAAAGCCTTCTCGCTTGGTGATAGGAAATAACTTGATCAAAAATTCTATGAAATATGGGCACAAGAGATCAGAATGTATGCAAGAGTAGGCTTTAACAATTATGATGCAAAGGCAAGAAAAATTGAGGTTTTAGCATGGGGTATTGCACTTTAGATGTAATTACTCAAATTTTCAAGACACTACATATTAGATGTAAATATGAGCAATTTCATGGGTTTTGGAAGCTTGAATGTGATGATGGTGGAGAACAAAGCTTGGAATGCATTTTTGGATATTTTTGAACGTTAGTGAAAAACTGTTTTTTGTGCAAGGGATTTGAAAATCAACGCCCTTACATCTTGGAGGATTTGCATTTGATGCACAAGCACTGAAAAACAATGCTTTGACATGTTTTGGAAGGAAATTGTATTTTGTGTAAAAGTGCTAAAAAACAACGCTTCAACATATCACATGTAAAATCGATAAAAAACAACGCTTCTACATTTTGGAGGACTTGGGTAGTTTCATGTAAAAGCGGAAAAAAACAACACTCTTATATATCATATGTAAAAGTGGTGAAAATCAATGCTTTTGCATGTGGGAATGACACTTGAGTGTAAGAGTGTTGAAAAACTGAGCTTTTACATGTTATATGTAAAAACGGTGAAAAACATATCTTCTACATGAAATATGTAAGAGTGGTGAAAAATAGAGCTCCTACATGTGACTTGAGATTTGAGATGCAGAAGTGCTAAAAAACCCCGCTCCTACATGTGCCAGAAATGACTAAGGCATGAAATATGCAAGAGCGCTAAAAGTTAGTGCTCCTACATGTGACTTGAGATTTGAGATGTAGAAGCGCTAAAAAACCCCACTCCTACATGTGCCAAAAAATAACTAAGGCATGAAATATGCAAGAGCGCTAAAAATCAGCGCTCCTACATGTAATATGTAAGAGCGGTGAAAAATAGAGCTTATGCATGAAATATGTAGGAGCGGTGAAAAATAGAGCTTCTACATGAAATATGTAAGAGCGGTGAAAAACAAAGCTCCTACATGTGATATGTAAAAGTGCTAAAAATCAGTGCTCCTACATGTGCAGAAAAATTTCTAACTCCCAAAACTAAAATTTCAAAACTTGGTTTAAAATGCGAATTTTGATGAACTAACAAAGGTTAATGCTTAGAATGAATTTTTGAGGATGGGTGACCACACATGAGGACCAATGCAATTTTCCTTGTTTTATGTGCTTAGAGTATGTGGGCTACAAAATAGATAAGTTTCGTAGGGGTTATTCCTCAAATTAAATTCGCTAAATTTGAGGATAACACATACAAGGTGAAAGCCTATGATACCAACTCTGTGGAATTGATTGAGTACCAACACATTATAGCAGGTGATATCAAGTTCATAAGAACATTGGTAACATCCATCACTTGCCTTTATCAACACGAAGGAGGTGCATACATTAATCTAGTTGAGGTACAAATGTAGTTTCAAAACCTCATCCATAATAGTCTTTGCAGTGATCTTGTTGGTCACGAGTTGAGTAAGATTGCAGCCATGCCACCAAAACTAGATGATGCAGCTATCGAAACCATTGAATATTAGCAACAAATCACGAGTGGTGAAGAGATGCTGAAGTGACACGTCATCATCATATGGAGTATTTATTTTCCAGAGGTAGAAGAAGTCAATGATTGGTTAGAGAATTTGTTGACTAGTGGTGATGTGGTGTAAAACACCCAGTTGGGACATCCTACCCCTCCAAAATAGAATTTATGACAAACGAGAGTTAACTTGATGCCTCTTTCCAAGTTATCTCACCATCCCATTAATCATGCATGTCTATCTCCACTAATTATGGATCACTATTTTGGAGGCACATTGTACATTGGAGTTCACTTTTAGTTTAGTTTCAGTTAAATAAAGTAGCTTTCCAGTTAACTGCTAGGTCACCTACATTTAGACATAGGAATAAATCTTGCAGATTGGAAAGAACTAATTGTTAAATCAAGGAGATTTTAGGGTTGCCTACTCCTTTGAGCTTCTATAAATAAGAGCCTTTGCTCATTATTTTGTAACCTTTATTTACTACACAAAATTGTTGTGCCATTGTGCCAACAAGCTTGCAAGTCTATATTTATTCACTCTTGGATGAGAGTTGTTTGGTTTGATCGCAATTGTGTATGATTTTGTACCTTTGTTGTCCCAAACATTTGTAATTCATTGAGCAAGTTTGAAGAAATAAATCAAAAGGCTTATGCAATTTGATCCAAAGTTTCAAGTGCTACCGTCTTGTTCTTATAATCCATTGTCTCAATCTACCCCTTGGACAAGTGTCGCCACCTCCTTGGGAATTTTGATGTTAATGGTTATCGTTTGATGTTGTGTAATGATCTGTTATTTAGCCTACACTTTGGACAGGTGTCGTCACCTCCTCGGGAATCTTGTTATCCAGTTCATAATCCTTTTTTTTTTCTAGTAAGTTGCATCCCAACCTACACCTCAGACAAGGGTTCCTCCTCCTTGGAAATTATGAGATTCAACTCACCGTAAGAGTGTTTGCTTGCATAAGACCTTATTCCAACATAGATCTAAAGAGTTCAGAGCCTTCAAATGCGTTCTGAGAGACGGTTGGCCCAATTGATCCAACCATACCATTCCCTCTCCTATATTCTCTTGCTTTGTTTATCTAGAGGAGATATGATAGATTAAAAGTTAGCCTGGTTGTAGTTAATATCTGCAAAAACCAGAGAACACCTTAGTTGCAACACATTGTGTTTATACACCCTTGTGTCCTGCCACTAAGTAAAAGAGTTAGGAACATTAGTCCATTTTACTTTTACACAAACATCAATAAACAAGAGGGAGCTTCCCCTCCATAATTTGAAGAGCAATCATTACACATTGTGCATAGTTTTCCATTTCCAATAAGCACCCGAGAGGTGTTAATTGAAACACCAACAAACCTAAATGAAAACTCAAATCCTAATTTTATCTCTAATCCATACCATAGCCCTATTCCTAATTTTTAACCCTATCCAAGTAATCTGAGCCCTAACCCTAACCCTAATATTAATAGTAACACTAACCCCAACCCTAAAGCTAATAAATTGTCTAACCCTAATGATAACTATAATCCTCATCGTAATCGTAATCATATGCTAAACCTAATTATATCTCTAATCCTCAATATACTCTAACCCTAACCCCAACTCGATCCTAATTTTGTGTATAATCCTAACCCTAACCAAATTTCTAATCGCTAACCCTATCTAGGTAATATTAACCATAACCTTAACCCTAATACTAATAGTAAGACTAACCCCAACCCTAATGCTTTAATAAATTATCTAACCCTAACCATAACTCTAATCTTGATCATAATCATAACAATAACCCTAATTATATCTCTAATTCTAACCCCAACCCAAATCCTAATTTTGTCTCTAATCTTAGCCCTAACCATATTCCTAATCTCTAACCCTATCCCTAATCCAAATTTCAAACCTAACCCTAATACTAATAGTAATACTAACCCCAACCTTGATGCTAATAAATTTTTAAACCCTAACTATAACTCTAATCTTGACTATAATCGTAATTGTAATGCTAACCCTAATTATATCTTTAATCCTAACCCTAACCCTACCCTTCATCCTAATTCTATATTTAATCCTAACCCTATTCTAATTGTAATCACATTCCTATTCCTAATGATAACCCCAACCCTAACAATAGCACCAACCCTAATGCTAATTGTATGTTTGCATGTCTAACCCTAACCATAACTGTAATTCTGATTGTAATCGTAATCATAACCTTAACCCTACCCTTAATCCTAATTCTATATTTAATTCTTTAATCTAATCCTAATTTCCATGCTAAACCCAACCCTAATTGTATTTTTTTCTAACCCTAACTATATCCCTAATCTTAACCCTAACCCTAATTATATCTCTAACCCTAACCCTAACCTTAACCCTAACCCTAACCCTACCCTTGATCCTAATTTTATCTCTAATCCTAGCTTTAATCCTAATTTTGATGCTAACCCCAACACTAATTCTAACTATATTTCTAATGGTAACCTTAATCCAAATACAAACATCAACCCCAACCCTAATTGCCATCCTAATTTTATGTCTAACCTTAATTGTATCCTGAACCCTAATAATTTTGTCTTCTTTCTCACATTGTGGATGCCACTAGCATATATATTTATTAATAATATATAAAATACAACGAGAGATATCCTTCTTGAGGCACCTATTTTTATCAATTTATCACATAAATAGGCACCTTGAGAAGGATATATCTCGATGTATTTTATATATATTATTAATAAATATATATGAGCTAGTTAAAATAAAATATAGAAATTAGAATAAAGTAGGCTGCCACTTTCAACCACTTTTGACTTTAAAATAGTTCTACACATAAGAAATGTTTAGGTAAGGAGACCTCTCATTAATATGGCTTATTTCTCATTAAAATTATAGATTCAAATGCATATGAACAATGTGCTAAATCTCTGAAGGTTTTGGGGTTGCATCAAAGCTACCATGCCCTTTTTATTTTGAGCATACATGAAATTTGAAATTAGTGCACAATTTTTTCAAAGGTGCGTGAATTATAATTTATAGTAATCATGTATATAAATGATATACAAAGAAAAAAATACAATAAATGTTTAGGTTTGGATCTATATGGAATAGGTAATGTAAAAGATTGGTGCCTAGCAAGGATATAATAGTTTTATTTATAACTATGAAGTAGACAATTAGGAGTTGGAAAATGATGAGAATTTATAAAAAATAGAGTAGACAATAGAGAGATCTCAAGAAAATGGAATGCAAGAAAATAGTTTGACAAAATGTATTTTCTTGATATGTTGGCTATTTATCAAATATATTTTAAATAATCCCAACTTAAAATTTGAAAGAAAAGGGAGAATATTAAATTATATTGTTGAAAATGTTTGTACGAGAAGTCTTTACAACACATTTGGGGAGATTATTGGTTTGCTAGAATGGACTAGAAGAGAAGAATAAATTGTTGATGGCATATTGTTTTACAACTAACTATTTGCAAATAAATAACTTAGATTGTGGCTGGTGTTAGTTGTGTTTACAATCTAAGCATGTTTTTGTGTGTGCAAGGAATTCATCGTAAATTTGTATAAGTTGTAATAGAGGTATATTTTAAGTAAATTTTCCATAAGCATAAATGCATTTTCCCTTCGAGAATTAATGTAAGACACACTTTTGATCTTCTAATATAACTTGTCTCCATTTTTTTTAGCCCTTTAAGGAGTTTTATAAATTTATATGTGCACACTTGTACTTTTATAAGAGTCTAGTTATTTTATATTCAAAGAGTGTTATAAATATTTCTATAATAATCATTATAATATAAACCTTCTAACCTGATATGTGATGTCTTGAATTGAAAATGGATAAATAAGAATTAATTGTATCATTGGGGTAGAAGGGTAGTTGAGGATCGAAGCTTTGTAAGGCAAAGCCAAGTATATATTGTGTCTATGTAGGTGAAATACTTTGGCGGTATTGTTTGCTTGCTCTTTTTTGATACTGTTGTGATTAAGCAACAATACTTGCTACCTGTAATAGATCTAGAAATTTAAAGTTAAATACAAGTGATTCATTGTGTTCTACTAAATTATTTGTAAGTTATGCTTCACTAGTATGCATATATCTAGCATTACAAATATATATCACATCTTTTATGAGCTTGAAATTTATTCAATATTTCTTATATGGTTATGTATAATATTAGTTTTTAGGTTATTGACTATCATAAATATGCCTTGTTGAGATCTGTATGGATTGCAAGCTAGTAAACTGACATAAAGACATGAAGTTGACAACCATTATTAGGAATGTCTTTGTACATAGTGTTTGGTCAAATTATATGGTCAATCAATTTGCATTGATTTTATGAAGGTCCCTAGGAGCACCCTCTCATGCTCAATAGGGCTCAAAGTATTGAAGATTAATCCCTCTTGTTGAACTGATATTTTCATATCATTAGTTTAATTGTAGGTTCAAGTCCTTTGTATAGATTGACTTGATTGTCTAGTCTAGATATTGTAACTCATCCCTTAGAATTGATGATTGCTAGAAAAAATCCCAATAGATTGGTGTCATTATCAAGGAATGAAATAATTTGATTATAAATAAAAGTTTTATTTGATTGTGAAGACTCTATTGGTGGATGGGAGAAAAAATTTGGTCAAGCAAGATAAAGTGAATTTCAACCTTTGGGTTGGGATTGCTCGGATGGCGTGCCTGCGCGTCTAGGAGCGGAGCTAGGGCATCCGAGCCCTAGCCCGTGATCATTTCTTTCTGGTGCATGCGTGTGTGGGGTGGGGTCTATCTGCTGTCTCAGGGGGTTTGTTGACTGCGCGCGGTTCTTGTGTGCCGCTTGGGTGTTGGCCAATGCTCTTCCTTGGTGTGTTTTGTGGGTCACGTGGGTGTGTGGCCAACGACCTCCATTGGTCTGGGCTTTGGGCGCACGGGGTTCCTTGTTGTTTTGCACTATGCGTGGTCTCTTGGGGCCTCAGTGGTGGGGCTTGCTGGTGTATGCCTGGCTTGGACTGCTGGGGGAGTGGAGGTTTTGGGGGTGCGGTGGGAGAGACTCACTTATTCCCCATTTTCTTGTGGGGTAGAGCTGTGTAGGTAGAGTTTGGAAGGGTTGGTGTTCGACCTTGTATAGTAATTGTTAGTTCTTGAGCTTTAATGCCTGTGGGGGAGTCTTTGCAGGGCCTGATGGGAATGGACTTTTTGTCCACGATTGGATCAAAGTCGTCAATGCATGCAACAAAAATGATTGACAATAGCCTTTTCTTTTAGGATTCGGCAGAGGGCGGTGCCTGCATGTCTGGGGGATCTTGTATCACCAAAGTTAATGGATGTCTTGAGCGGTGTAAAGAGAGACCCAAACTGGTCATTCCACCGGAGATGGTAGCTGAGGATATTGATTATTATTCCAAGCATTCCTTATATTGCAAATTTTTGGGGATGAGGGTTTCTCCTCAGTTTTTGGTGTCTTGGACCCAGTGGACCTGGTCATCAGTAGGTGAAATGGACATCACGTTGTTGGCTAACAATTACTTCATGGTCACTTTTGACTGCATGGCTGATCGGAATAGGGTTTTTGAGGGAGGTCCCTATTTTCATAACCAAGTGGGGTTGTTTATCAAACCCTGGCAAGCGGGTTTCAACCCTTCGAAGGAGCTTCCAAATCGGGTTCCGATTTGGGTCTGGTTGCCTCATCTTCCAGTGGAATGCCGTCATGATGATGTCTTGCAGCTGATAGCATCTTTGCTTAGGAAACTAGTCAGCTCATCGCAACAAAATTTGGATAGAAAGGTAATGACTTATGCCCATATCTGTGTTGAGATTGATTTGGGTAAACCATTGCTAGATTCTGTAGATATGTGTATGGGCTCTTTCTCTTGGGTGCAACAATTGGATTATGAGACTCTCCCATTTCAATATCGTTTGTGTCATGAATATGGTCACTTGTTGCATCGATGTCCTAAGGCAAGGCATGTGGAGCCCCCATCTTCTCAGCCTCCACACAATCCTCCTATGGTTGATAGGGGGAAGGATCCTATTCCTGGCGCTGGGGCTGCTTCAGATGGTTTCATCCCTGTCAGAGACCGTAATAGGAATAGGGGTCAAAAGAGGACCTCCAAAGAGAGACAAGATGAAGATACTTTTAATAGATTCGAGGTGTTAGATGATCTCAGCCAACAAGAAGTGAATCTGGGTTTGGTTAACCTGGATCAGGGAATTTTGAGTACAAGCCTGATAGGTATCCACTCTGAGGTTGTCCACAAGGCTCATGATGTTAGTGTTTTTGAGATGATAACTGATCTTCATATGGGGGTCATGGTGGACTCGGTTCCTGTAGCTGAGTTGAAGAAGGATGGTGGGGACGAGTCTTCCCCAGGTCAGAATGTTGGTATTGATTCTGGGAGGGGTGCCAAGTCTCTCTTTGCCTTGGGTTTTCATCAAAAGGAGTCTAAAAAGGGGTGGGGGAGAAATCTTCCAAGCCTGGCCATAAAAAGGATTTGGAAAAGATCAAGTCAACAAGGGAAATTTTGGTGGAGTCAGGGTCGGTCAAGACTCTGGATGCTCACTTCTCAAATCCCTTGAAATGATTGTGTTATCATGGAATGTGAGGGGCTTGAAGAGTGGACCTCGACAAAAATTTGTTCGCAATTTGATCAAGAGTAATGCTCCTGATGTTCTTTTCCTTTAGGGGACTAAGTTATCAGTTGAAGGTATGGTTGGTATGATGCCCCCAAGTTGTGGGGAAATGGCGGGTGCCAGTGCATTGGGGCCCTTGGTTCAACGGGGGGAGTGGCTTGTTTGTGGAACCCTCAGAAGGTTCGCCCTCTCTGGTGGATGTCCCATAGGTCTTCCATTTCTATGGTGGCCTCTTGGTTTGAAATTGGTGAGTTTGTTCTGTTATCTAATATTTATGCTCCTGTTGACCTTCTTGGTAAGCAGTTGCTTTGGTCCCATATTATGTATGTGCGTAGCATGGCTCCTCTTCACCTGTGGATTTTGGCTGGAGACTTCAATGCTATTTCTGAGTTGGCTGAGAAGAGGGGAGGTAATTTTAGGTTGGATCCCTCGGTGCTTCTTCTTCAGGACAACATCTCTGCTTTGAATCTGGTTGACGTTGTGCCTAGTAATGGCCAGTTCACTTGGAACAATCGTAGGAAGGGAGATAATTGCATTGCTGAAAGGTTGGACCGCTTCCTGGTCTCTTGCTCTTGGATTGGTGGCATGTGGAACTCTTGTTCTAAAATCCTGGATTGGAGGGGCTCGGATCATTGGCCTATCAAGCTTGTCATTTCTTTTGCTCATGTGCCTCGGTCTCCTTCCTTCAAGTTTCAGCTTATGTGGTTGCAGGACCCATCTTTATATGTCCATATGGTCGATTGGTGGAAGTCTGGCAAGTCGGCTTTTGGCACAACGATGTACACTTTTGCTAAATTGCTGCAATTTATCAAATACCAGTTGAAATGTTGGAATAAATAGTGCTTTGGAAATATTTTCCATGATAAGGCTCATGCTCAGGCTGATTTGAATGATATCACAAGGGTGATCAGGGAAGAGGGAGTGACAACTGACTTGCTTCAGGATGAGGCTAGGGCCCTAAAGATGTTGGAAGAGTGTGAATTGAGAGAGGAATTTTTTTGGAAGCAAAAAGCCAGAATTGAGTGGCTTCAGGAAGGAGATAAAAACACTACTTTCTTCTTTAACTCGGTGAAAGCTAGAAGGCAGGGTAATTCTATTTCGATTTTGGTTAATGAAAGAGGTGAGCAACTCTCTTCAGCTCAAGAGATCTCGAATGAAGCGGTGCAGTATTTCACCTCTTTATTCAGGGAGGATGCACAAGGAGGTCCAGCTGAGGAGGCTCAAGTTATTTCTTATATTCCTTCTTTAGTCACGAGGGAAATGAATGAACATCTCATGGGTGACATTTCTTTGGAGGAGTTGGAGGGAACTGTCTTCCGGATGAAGAAAGGGAAGGCGCCTGGCCCTGATGGTTCCCGGTTGAATTCTTTCAAGAATTCTTGGATATTATTAAGTTGGACCTTCTGGCTACGGTTCAAGAATCTCAGAAGAATAAGCAGATGTTACGGGATTTTAACACTACTTTCCTTGCCCTCATACCCAAGCGTGATGAGGCGGATAGGTTAAGTCAATTTCGGCCGATCTCTTTGTGCAATGTGATTTACAAAATTATATCCAAATTGATTGCTGATAGGTTAAAGAAGTGGTTGAGAATGTTGATCTCTAAAGAACAGATTGGCTTTGTGGAAGGTAGGCAAATTTTGGATGGGGTTGTTATTGCTTCAGAAACTATTCACTCGATGATTGGATCGAAAGATAAGGCGATGTTCATTAAGCTGGATATGGCTAAGGCTTATGATTGTGTTCGTTGGACTTTTCTCTAGTGAATGTTGGGTGCTTTTGGGTTTGGCCCTGAATGGATCCAGTGGGTTATGAGTTGTGTTACTTCGGTTTCCTTCTCTGTGTTAACCAATGGGGAGCACTCCGAGCTTTTGGGAGCTTCTCATGGCTTACGACAAGGAGACCCCCTTTATCCATACTTGTTCACTTTGTTGGTGGAAGGCTTAGGGCATTTGATCAGAAGGGATGTTGATCTAGGACATATACAAGGATGGTGTTGGGGAGGTGGTTTGTCGTCGCAATCTCATCTGCAATTTGTGGATGACATGACTCTGATGGGTATGATCACTGTTAGGGAAGCTTCCAGCTTGTTTAAGGTGTTGGATGTGTATCTTTCCACTTCTGGTCAACGGATTATTGAAGATAAGTCCTCTATCTATTTCTTTAACACTCTGGTGACCATTCAGCATAGAATTTCCCAAATCTTGAGATTTCAAATTGGGGTTCTTCCTTTGACCTATCTTGGCATGCCTATCTCTGTTGGTAAGCTGCCTAAGGCTTCTTGGCAGAATATTTTAGACAAATTCTGGGTGAAAGTTAATCATTGGACCCATAGGTGGTTGTCCTTTGCTGGCCATGTTCAGTTGCTCAAGTTAATGGTGTAGGCTCTTCCCATCTACAAATGTATGCTTCAGGTGGCCCTGATGGGGTTTGTTAAGGATTTAGACTCTTTAGCCAGGAAATTTCTATGGGTTGGTAGCTTGGTGTCTTTGAAGTGGAGCCTTTTTAGCTGGGATACTGTTTGTAGCCCTGGTAAGTATGGTGGTCTTGGGCTAAGGAAGGCGCCTTTGACTGGGGAAGCATTGGCGGCTAAGCTGTATTGGAGGTGGTGCGTGGAGCAGGATCATATTTGGGCCAGGATTTTATCTCATAAATACCTCCCTGGTGTTGCTTGGCAGGATATTCCTCGATTTCCCCTTGAGGGGAGGGGTTCGATAATTTGGAACACACTTAAGAAAGGTGTGACGCTTGTTAAGGGTGGCCTTTTCTGGATTTGCAGGGGGGGTCAAAGGCTCAATTCTGGTCTGATTCTTCGGATGGTTTTCCTCCCATTACCTCCCAATTCCCTAATTTGTTGACTCTGAGTCAAAGGTTTCTTGAGGTTGGCTGGTCTAGGGTGAGTGATTTTATGGCTTTCTCTATCCATGACTAGTTGGTGACGGCGAGATGGAAGCACCCTAATGAATGGCCTGTTGTTGGCTTGAATGAAGACTGTGCAGAGCTTCACAATATTCTCTCTGGTAGGCGTTGTAGTTCTCTCCTGGATGGGGATGTTCTCTCTTGGTCTCCTAATCCTAAAGGGGTTTATTCTGTTGCTTATGGGTATCAAGTGTTGTTAGCTCGTAGTTTGGAAGGAGTGGAAGTGCCATGGTGGAAGAAGGTGTGGAATAAGTTCTCTTGGCCAAAGTGCAATTGCTTTGTTTGGGCTTTGGCCCAGAATAGATGTTTGACGTGGGACAATATTCGGAAGTGGGGCTTTTAGGGTCCTTCTATTTGTGTTTTCTACGATGGGGGAGAGGAGGATTCGACTCATTTGTTCTTCTGTTGTGCCTTTGCTTCTCAGTTGTGGCATTTCTGGTGGGAGTGTGGAATAGTTCCTGTGTTCATGCTTCCTCTTTGATTGACTTTTGGAGCAGTGTGGGTAGGCCTCCTTCGTAGGCTTCTTTTCTACAGGAGGTTTGGTTTGTGGGGCCTACTTTCATCCTATGGCAGATTTGGTTAGAGAGAAATTCTAGGATTTTTCGGGGGGATAGGTTGGATGTACAACAAGTCTAGCAGAGAATCCTGGGTATGATTCAGGAAACGGTGGCTACTAAATGTGAGGTTGGGTTCCCTTTGGAAAAAGGGGATGTTATGGTGGTGGATAGATTGGGGATCCATGGATCATCTCTGGATGCTACTGGCCTCAGAAAAAGTCGGCACCTACGACAAAGGGTTGATAGGGTCGGTAGATGGTTACCCCCCCTGATGGGCATTTTGAAGCTCAACACAGATGGTTCTTCCTAGGGTAATCCTGGGCCGGCTAGGGTGGGGGGGATTGGCAGAGTTTTTTCGGGATCGACAGTCTTCTTCTTTTCTATTTATGAGGGGCTGCAATCCATTAATCTTATGGAGGGTGTGGCTATCTTATACGCGTTCAAGAGAGCTTTTTCCTTGGGTTGGCGTAAGGTTATTTGTGAGTTTGACTCACAAGTTATGATAAATTTGCTAAAGGATGGGAAGTCGTTGGGTGTTCACTGGCAGTTGGCTAGGTTGGTTCAACATATTTTGAGGATTAGTTCTTTGATGGAGATGGCGTCCTTCATCCACATCCCAAGGGAGTGGAATAGAGCTGCTGATTGTTTGGCTCGCTGGGCCTCTGAGCATATGGAGGGTTGGAGTGTTGATAAGTTGGGTCAGGTTTCTCCAGAGCTTCGCCATGACTTGGAGGGAATTCTTTCTAAAGAGGGGAATGTCAGTAATATTGGGTGATTTGGTCTCTTGTGCCCTTTGGGATCTTTGTGGGTTTGGGCGTTGGCCTATTGTTGCTCTGTAATGCTTTTCTCTAATTATTAATAAAGTTTTTATCCCTTTATATATAAAAAAAAAAGACTCTATTGGTGGATCAAGCTCAATTTTTTTAATTTGTGGCGATTATATTGTCAAGTTATTAAATATTTGTTTTTGTGGGTGCAAGGTTCTTACGTAATCTATAAAACATTTAGTTGGAAGGGAAAGTTTATTATGTAGCCTACAATATTTTCCGAGTATTTTATTTTCCCAATCCATCTTCAATGGACGAAGATAATTCTTCCACAAGGGTAATAGTGATGTGAATTTGTGGAGGACTTTATTACCCTTCTATGTATGAAAATATATTAGAAGGGGAGGATTAAAGTAGGAATTATACACTTGTATGCTTTTGAAAATATAGTCATGGGAGATATGTGTATGCTTGTAAATATGTGCATGATAAATGAAAATAGAGGGCATAAAGTCTTGTACAACAAGAAAAAGTATGTGAATTCTTTGTCTGTTGAAATTCAATAATAAAGAAAGTTATGGTGTAATAGAAATAAGGAGTTGTGTTCACTTAGTTTTAAATTTTTCTTTGAGGAAAAAATTTATGGAAAAAGAGAAAAAATGGAAATAATTTCTCATATGGAATAAACCTAAAAACATAAATATTTCACCACCCTTCCCCTACACATTAAGTTGTGGATTTTCTCATGGTATGTACCAACACAAATCATGTCCTTAAATAACATATTTTGTTGTTGAAAGGTACATGCCATTTAGCTTTGTTTGTATCCCTAATTTTCCTAATTCCATTTCCAGTGACGTTAGGGACCACTTGCCCAAGTTTTGTTGTAACAAATTTCAATCAAGGAATAGGCATCTTTATGGATATTGATTTTATGGAAGATTATAAAATTGAAGAGGAAGATGTTGCAATGAAACTCTTTGTGCAATAATTAAGAGAGGATGCAAGAGGTTTGTTATTTGATTTACCAAATATTTCTATTTCCTCTTGTAAATATTTTAAATCAATGCTCATTGATCAATTTGGTGAAAGAGTTGATCTCAATTTGTTGATTAATGAGCTCATTAATATTCAAAAGTGTGAGAATGGATCGGTCTATGATTTCAACCTAAGATTGGTAAAAGCTATAAGGGACATTCTATAAAGTGCAAGCCCAAATGATTCGATGTGCTTGATTATGTATTTAGGTGCATTCAATGAAGAAATGAGTTTCCTATTGAGGGAAAAAATCCCTACAATATGTTAGTAGACATACATAATGGCTATATATATTTTTAATGATGAAAGGTGTCATGTATACTAGTAGTGATAATATCGAGGCATTTCCTTTAAGTGAGTGATGTGTTAAAGGGAATGAGGAGGATTACTATGAAAAAAATAAACTTGCAACTACTACTAAATCATCATTGAATTATTAAGATTATAAATGACCTAGTGGAAAGTGTGAGAAGGAATAAATCTTAATTGAAGATCATGAAACTAAGGTAAAATTAGAAGTTGATGATAAGAAATTCAAGAGTGAAGTTTAAATGGGAAATTTAGTTTCAATATGGTAGGATACATGAGTCAAATTGTTTTGAGAATGATTAGGAGAGGATAATCACAAAAAATATCATGTTTAAAACAACACTTATGCAACTAAGTATTATAAAATGTATGCATGACAAAATAATTCCTAGCTTGTATCGACTACAACATATAGGTCTAAGCTTCTAAGAATCCCTCATAATATTAGATACAAAAAATATCTCTCTTGGGTAACCTACAACGAGAAAATCATGTCAAAACAATCCATGGTCAAATGCCTTAGTGTTGTGCACATGTTGGTTCAGAAAGAGATGGTAATATCTAGGTATTTTTAGATTTTATGATGCAATTTTTAGTTTGTTGATGATAATATATGGATAATGCATTTTATCAAATCCTTGTATCATGAAGCTAGGAAATGGTTGGATAACTTCCTTAAGCATTATTTTTCTTCTTAGTATAGTCTAGTGACAACTTTTAATAAGGAATATACATGTGGAATAGGTCTTTCTATTCTATTCCAATAATTTGTGAATACTAGAAGGCAAGAGGGAGAGTTTTCTTTAGATTTTAATCAAAGGTTTTCTACTGTACTTTTTTGTATCCATGAAGATCATAAAACTAATATAAATGAATGTATTAATATGCTCTATGAGACCTTTTATATTGGTGCAAGCCTACTTCCATCAAAGTTTAAACTTATAAGTTTGGACTAAACTTTGAAATAGGTAAATATAATACAAGCATCACATGTTTAAATATCAAACCTTCAAATTTTGATAGGGATATGTTTGTAACTCCTAATAATCAGTTAGAGGGTATATCTTGTGTTAGTGTAAATAGTGTTTTTATCCATCTAGTTAGGATATCGCCTTTCTATGATTGACCTATTCACACTCAAGAATTGAGTTTACTTATGTTTCCTATGCTTTTGTATCACTTCATAGTATTGAGACATGCGTCCTCATCACTCGAGACACCTATTGCATGGATACTTGTCACTTTCTCACACACTTGTCAAGTGAGCTCACGAGTGTTGCACATTTGAAAGGTTAGTCAATTGTTTAGTCCTACCTTCTTACCTCCCTATCCTTGCCTATATATGTAATGTTTCTCATTATATTTACACTCTTAATATTAAATGATAGACATCTTATTGTGTTCATTGTTTCACTTGTGGAAGGCTATCAATTCAAGCTCTTTGATCTCTGTTACATCGAAATCTATTCCCATGACCTAATCTACTTCCTCAATCAACACGTGGCTACATACTCTCTAGTCCACATGACCCCCATACTCTCCAACAAATTCTCAATTCTCAAACTTTGTAGCCATCAATTATCATTTGGGGTGGAAATAACAACATCCAGGTCTCTCTTCCAATGAATCCACCTAGCATGAATTTTTGCCTTTGGACTCCTCTTGGCTAGCATAACAACCACCTCTTCACATGTGCATCCTCATTGCTCAGTCAAACCATTCAATGTCTCCATAGACTTGGTCAAAATCCATTGAACTACACTTGGCAACTTACTCCCTTTCTTTCCTTGAACATCTACATTTATTATTTGTTATGTTTGGAATTTGTTGTTTGTTACAATTGTTTTTCCTTAAATTTTTTTTAAACATATATGATAGATTTTATAACTATCAAAATTTTTATGTAAAAAACACTATTATAACCATTAGCACTAAATGTACAAGCTATAAGTTAGTTAAATGCTCAAACATCTAACTAGAAAAGACAATTTTTATGCTAGGATTAACCGCCAATTCATCATAATTGCTTGTAAAGGGGGCCTTTTTACGATTTTGTGATAACTCGCAAGCGAAGAGTCAAAATTTGAAGTGTGAATAGTTGATAGAAAGATTTTTCCATTTAAGAGACTTTAGCATCAAGATGTTTTAGATTTGATGTCGTTTTAAAGCATTTTAAGCCTTCAAAGTCACTATTGTAAGTGAATTTCAATGAGACGTAACTTTCACCCTACTTTTCAAAATTTTGTACTTTTTTTATTTATATCATAATTTAGTAAGGAACTCAATTTTGATTGTAATTTGATGATTTAGATTGCTCATTGGTCATAAATTGTAAAAATCAGGTGCATGTATTACAAATGGTCGATTTGACATCCAATCTTCACACAAGTTGTAATTGTCTTACATATTGTTTTTTTTGGGGCTACAATCAATACTAATCATTCAAGGGGATATACTTACATTTCACATTGATATTTTCTAATAATTAGACCATCCAAATCCTTTTGCAGGATCACAAAGCATGAATCATTTGTTGCTACATCTGAATCTAGTATTGAATCATCCATGAGTTCCACCAATTTTTTGTAATAGGACATTTCTATTATTGTTCCAGATCCACCACATTGGGATGCATATAGATACCAAATATTACATCTTTGTTTGTAGAATCCCACATTATGGATTTAGAAGACACTATTAAGGACTTTCATCTCCTCTATGATGTTAGCTTCGATAAAGTTTCATCATCATTTCCATCTTTGGATCTTGCTCTTACCTCACCTACATCAACTTCTATTGTGACAAATTATGTTGATATTCATGAGTTGGCCTATCCAACTCAATCACCATCTATTTTGACATTATCTATAGCAGTATCATATTCACATTGGTCCAATTGTTGCCATACATCCATGGTCCCTACATTTCTGAATCACATATGGTACCTAATCCATCTTATCAACATCCATCACACATCAACATTAGCTTAGATATCTTTGAGAATCATTCAAAGGAATCATTGACATCATTTTTGTCTTTGGATCATGTGCAACATTTAAATACCTTTATTTTATTTCCTTCATATTGTTGTTCAACATTCGTGGATCATCTTTAGCATCCAATATCAAGAATCTACCAACACTACATACATCATCTTGAGGGGAGGCTGCATGGTTTCCCTTCTCATCTCAATTTTGGGAGGAAGCATTTCTCACATGAAGTTTATTAGTTCACATTTTCTGGGGGGGTTAGATAGACCTTCTCTATTTTCTCTCATATGGGGAGAACACTCATTTTACTTATGTGATAGAAGTAGTCCTTGGGGTGTCATCACAAGTCCTATTTTTTTTCACTTGTACATTTTATTTATTTACATCATTTCTCTTTTGGAGAGGAGTTTTATTTTCCATCGGATTTTCTCCTTTTTCTCCAATTTAAGAGAAATTTGTAAATGAGTACCTAACACAGCTTAGTAGTTGATACTCATCATCTTACACACATTACTCCCCCAGTTTCACTTAAGGGGGGTGTTAGTGTAAATAGTGTCTTTATCCATCTAGTTAGGATATTACCTTTCTATGATTGACCTATTCACACTCATAGCATAAGTCTACTTAGGTTTCCTATGCTTTTGTCTCACTTCATGTAGCATTGAAATATGTGTCCTCATCATTTGAGACACCTATTACATGCATACTTGCCACTTTCTCACACTTGTCAAGTGAGCTCACAAGTGTTGTATATTTGGAGGGTTAGTCAGTCCTACCTTCCTACCTCTTCATCCATGCCTATATATGTAAGGTTTCTCATTGTATTCACACATTCATATTATATGATAGTCATCCTATGGTGTTCATCGTTTCACTTGTGGAAGGTTATCAATTTGAGCTCTCTAATCTTGGCGTTATCCAACATCTGATGTGGAGTCCATACTCATAAGACCCATGTTGAAAATGAATGTAGTGAATAATATGAGATGGGTAATATTGTATTTCGTGGTCATCATGGGAGTGAGGAAATAGGTATGTGCACAAGTGTCCAATATAATGAATTGGTTTATGATGTTGATAATGTTATGAGCCATTAGTATGATAAACATGAATGCATATTATAACTTAATGCACTTATATTGCTTTTTTTAAGATGAAAATGATTCTAACTTTGTTGGAAATATGAAATCTTCAAGTGCAGACAATGATATGTTGAAATAGCTCCAAATGATCATGTTAAAGATATGTAATATGTTGTTAATGTTCTTGAAAATTATTGTACATCTACATGCCTTATAGAAATCAAGATGGATAGAGTTACATCGTATAGTTGTAATGATGACAAAGAGGAAAGCAAAAAGGAAATTTCCAAGTTTGATAACTTTGTTTCTAGAATTTATGATTTTAATGCAATGAACACAAAATGATTCCTATGAATTGTGGATTAAGTGAATTTGAGATTGAAAATGTGGTAGAAATTTTCTTGGCTAACCTAAATGGTAATTTCAATGATGAATCAAGTTCTAGTGAAAAATAAATGACAAAAAAAATGGAGCCATTTTTTGAGATGAGATGCTTCAACTAGTTAGTTCTAAAATAAAAATTTGTAATAAACACTCGTTCCATGTGAAAGATGCATTTGAAAGTGAGAAAGTGGTCCTTGATATTAGTGTTTCTTCTATTTTTTTATGTGATGACAAGACACTTTTGTTGATTATGTTAACTTACATGATAGTAAAATGTTTGAACCTAAATATGTTGTAGATTGATTTTTAGAGGATAATGCATGCATTACTCTTGACCCTATTGATAATTTTAGTACTCATTTTTTGATCATGTCATGCACCTCCAAACCTTTTGCACACTTGTGATGGTATTTAGTACTAGGCCAATGTGATGTTAATGAACACCTTTTAGAGTTTCTATGAAAGGATTGAAATGTAAAACTCCCTTAAAATTTAGTGAAGTCCCTTTGTTATTTTTCACAAGGGTTGAAAGAATGAATTATACACAAATCCAAGATACCTAAAGTATAGTATTTGTTATTGAGATGTTGATGCAACACAAACTAATCTAGATATGCTTCCCAATATCTAAAACCAACATTCAATATATTTGATGGTAGATTATGTTCTAGTGTCCTATGGCACATGCTTAAATATGACATCCTAGATGCTAAATTCAAATACTTTGGTTTGTAAATTGACATGCAATGATCCAATTTTGGGAAAAAGTAAACTTAGAATGAGTTATTTAAGCAAGTTTAAATAAATAAGATGTGATCACACGTGTGGTTCTATCCAAAGGCTGAAATGAAACCTGTAATTTAGTCTAAGATGAGAATATTGATATGAAGTAGGTTTGGTTTGAACCACTAGTGTTGAATTGGTTGAAGGTTGAAGAATTTACTAGATTTTGTTAGTTAACACATAAAAATATATTAAATTGAACACCATAATAAACATTTCAAAACAAGACTAAGTAAGATAAAGAACCTATAAAAGTCTTCTTTCTTGACAATAAAAAGAACAATCTCAAACAATCCCTTAATTAATTAAAAAAATAAAAGACAAAAATAAATTGAATAATGTTAAATGATAATATTACAATCTAAAACTATAATTCATATAAAATTACCTAAAATTTTCTAATAATATTATTGAAAAAGTTTAAGAGATTTTACAAATAAGATGGTAAACTTCAATTTACCAACATTTTCATATACAATCAAATTCAAAAACGACAATTTCAATTAACTATATGAATTGTAGAAAGTGGATATCATTAACATTAATTTTATTTAATCTCATTACAAATACTATAAAACCTAGTCCCACCCAAATTTAGAAGCGGAAGCCCCTTCCATGAGACCACTCCCTTAAGACAATTTTTCACGAAGTCCCCCCATCTCCAAATTCGAAGAACATTTCATCGAAGAACGGCAAAATGGTGCTTTAGAAAATAGAGAGTTCCTTCAGTTGTGAATAGTGCAGCCATGGCAACGGAAGCGGGTATAAGGGGGCTTCCAGTACGAGTGGGAATGATCTCTAGAGATGAAAAATGGAGGAAGAAGAAGGAGAAATGGATGGTGTTGATCGGCGTCGTGCTGCATGCAGTCTATATGATGAGCATCTTCGATATATACTTCAAGAGCCCCATTGTACATGGAATTGATCCCGTCACTCCTCGCGTCACTCCTCCTGCCGAACGCCTTGTTCTTTTCATAGGTACTAAATCTCCTTATATTTGTAAGTCTTTAATTAAAACTGACGTGAAAACCAGTACGCATGAATGCGTACATGGAATTGAACTTACTAGGAAACCAACTTACTTTGTCTTTGGATATCTGTACCCGAGGAATAGCTGCTAAAATTGGTTTTGGGTGTTCTTCAGTGGGTTTACTTAAAATATGACACCCATTTTTCTGGTCCATTCCAATTTTTTGTTAAAAGAGATTTATTTCCTTCTAGAGCAAAATGATTCATTTTGATACATTTAGATAAATTTAAAAGCTTTACCAATCTAAAATAGGCTTTCTAGTGAAAGTCTCGGGTTAACGTGTCGGCTTCTTCCTTCTCTCTATGACCAATAGCACTTCGAGGTGCTCATGTGCTTGGTTGGTTCCCATGTTTTTTGATTATTACTTATGTAAATGAAGTAAAAGTATCATGGAGGAAATGACCATTCGCGCAAATTGGTCAGTAACAGATCATACAGTTGAAAATTTTACAAAACTATAGTTCCTAGCTTTGGGGGTGTTTTTTGGCAGGGGCTTGCTTTCATTATTAACTAGGTCTCTTGGCAATTTTTTTAATAAATTGGCTTGTAGAATGAATACAACTCCTTTTGAAATATCTATAACTCCTCAATTTGGGAAAACATCGACTTATTTTAGATAATCGATATTTTTGAATATGTTATCTTTTAATTATAAAACAGGGTAATTTTAACAGTTATTTAAGAACTGAATTAATGCCAGTACCACTTTTTAAAACAAATTGTTCAAACAACAAGGCATTCGACTTATGGAATGAGAATCTTACTCGAGTTCGTCTGATTATTCAGATCCCAGCGAGGTATTAGTCCTGAAAACTGCTTATCTGAACTCACATTTTGAAAGTTTTGATATGTTGTTACGAAGTTCACCTCTATCTTTGTTAGCTCAAATCTTAATTCATGAAAATTCCACAGCATTAATACATATATTCTTTCTTTCTTTCTTTCTTCCAGAACACTAGGAGGATGATAGAATCTTAATGACTCAGGCCTTTCTCAAATAATATTGTCCCACGGATATGTCAATCATAGGTTTTATAAGAGCAAAAAATTACAATCTGTAGATCATCCAACAGTAACTATGCAATGCAAATATTATGGAAGGCTCTCCAAATCTCCATTGATGCTGAATGAAGTATACATTCATAAGAAGCAACCAAAAACTGATTTTGATAACTGTTTGCTAACAACTAACTACCTGTTAACTAAACAACAATTAACAATGTTCATTATTCTTATATTCTCCTGCATAATGAACATTGAGAAATTACCCAAAAAAGAAAGAAAGAAAAGTGTTCATTGTTCTGTCTGTACTCCTCCATAATGAACATTGGGAAGACACTAATGGAAATTCTAAGTGTCTGAAATTGATTACTAGCAAGCGGCTTCATAAAGATATCGGCAATCAGTGCATTGGTAGAACAATACTGTAAATTCAACCAAGCCTTGTTGAACCAACTCTTTGATGTAGTGGTGCTAGATTTCAATATGCTTAGTCCTGTTGTGGAACAACAGATTTTTACTCATTTGAATAGTACTCTGATTATCATAATGCAATACAGTGGGATCATGCTATATTTGCTGCATATCTTGTATCAATCTCCTCAACCAAACTACTTGGCAAGTGGTGAAAGTGGCAGCTTTGTGTGCAGCCTCTGCAGTAGAAAGGGATATGCTAGACTATTTCTTGGATTTCCAAGAAAGTATTGCAGAACCAAGGCTGAAAGTTGTCATGTCCCCAAAATTACTTGAATTAATTTTGGAGGGAAATCAAAACAGTGTTTTTAAACACTTTGAGAATTTAAAATAATATTTAAAGCAATATTAAATAATAAATTTAAATTATTGAAAATAAATATAATATTTAAATTTGGGCCGAACCCTTGGTTGGCTGCCTCAGCAATATTCGAAATTGGGTGTTCTCCTAGCCGGCCCCCCTTTGGGTCAGCGAAGATGGATTGGGTATTTATTGGTGTTTGGTTCCATTATTCATCACCACGGAAAAAGAATCACGAATCTGGTTGCAGGGACGATCCCCTCTGCTACCTGTGCTTGGTAAGACGTAGCCCTTACCTAGCTCCGTGGTTCTCTCCATAGCATTCTCAACCATCAGCTAATTCGCCATTATTTTCTCAGGTCTAAGCAGGTGTGAGATGTGAGTTGGAGGAGGGAACGATTGCACTCAGAAGAGTGGCGGAGAGCCTTTTAGGCTTGTGCTACTCCCTTTATGCGAATTGCTGGCCGCGATCTCTACATCTTGGCTGACATCGACAACCTCTGAGCTAGTTAAACACTACCACCATTCGATAGCAGATGGGTGATAAGCGGAGGAGTGGTGCCATATTTTAGGCGCCACTATAGCACCCCGATCGGAACTACCTAGCAAGTTCAGCACCATTCTCACATGTCTATCCATCCGATCAACATACCAACAGAAGTAATTTGGGTCCTCCTACACAGTTTCACATTGTATACTTGGGCTGATGATTTAGATTGTAATATCTGAGTTGGATTAGCGCATAATCCAGCGCTGCTGTTCTTACTTCAGGCAACGGGTATGCAAACTATTCATGTTCATAATAGTTGCAGACTCTTCTGTATGCAGCTCTATGGCTGTGAGCCGAGTGATTGAACACCACCATATATCCTGAGTATTGTGATCGTCTTCTTCATATTGCTATTGTGGATTTGATATATATTTGAACACAATATTGCCCTCTGTTATAAATCTAAGATCCAGTGACAATGTGTGCTGCGGCTAACTGCCGATAATGGTTCCATGTAATGCTGAATAATGGTTATCTTATATCCAGTATTGTGTGTGCTTGCATTTGGAGTGCTTTGTTCTTCATTGTTTCTCAGTATTAGTGTTTGTTGACTTGTTAGATCAATCCCAGTGTGCTGTTATCATTTTAGAATATTAGTCTGAGTGTGCATTTGATTGAGAATACCTATAATCTGAGACTGCTTGTGCACAGTGAATTGTTGGGTGTGTGTGTGTGAAAACAGACTAGGTGTCTTATAGTGGTATCAGAGCCACATTCCTGCTCGCTTGTGGATGCATCCTATCTTTATTCAATTGAGCCAGAGAGAGCTAAGGGCTATTGAGAGAGAGAGGAAGAAGACTGAAGCATCCTCTCAGAATGGTGACGTTGGAATAGGAGGCAAAGGTAAGAAGAAGATGGCAGATCAGAGCGATGAGATCAAATCTTTCCTGCAGAAACAAGATCAAGTGAATCAAACACTGTTGCAAATTATGCAGGCCCTCACTACTGCAAACACCAACATCAGATCAGGACCTAATAATGCAGATGAGGGTAATTCTAAACGATCCGGAGGAGGAAATCATAGCAGAACTTTAAACGGATCAACTGTCAGACCTTCCCAACCCACTTTTTTGCCTAGGACAGAGGCACCACCTGAAGGAGGACAAAATCAACCTGGTTTTAATAGTATTTTGGAAGATTATATGAAGCTTGACGCCATCACCCGAGCAGAGATTACCTTTGATCAGTTCAATAATGCTAGGAGGGGATTTAGAAGTGATGGAAGGCAACACTTGCAGCGGACCAATAAAGAGCTACAGTACAAAGTGAGCAAACTTTCACTCCCTACATTTGATGGTTTAGGGAAGGTTACTGCACGTGCGTGGGTTCAAAAGATAGATACATACTTATCTCTCAGCCCTATGAGTGAAGATGAAGTAGTCAAGTTTGCCATTTTGCATTTGGAAGGCATAGCTCATGAATGGTGGCACCATGGCTTTTAATCACTCTTTGGGTTCCTTAAGTTTTTTTAATCCTCTTTTTATGGGATCTATGGACTTTGTATTTGAAGGAGTGTAAACATTTTGAAAACAATGCAAAATCTTTGATTTCCATCTATAAGCTAAGACTAGATGTACACTAGGAAAGTATACAGCTAGTTTCAGCATTTAAAGAGAAAAATCCACATAGAAAGTGTTGGTAGATTAGACTGATATATAAGAAAGCTCGGATGAAGAAGAAGAGGATATAATAATAACACTGCTTGAAGAAAAATTTAAAGCAATAGAAAAGAAATTAGAAATTGAAGAAAACAGAGATCCTTATGAGGATGATTTAACAAGGGAAGAAAGGAAAACAAAAGGGAGAAAACGTTTGCAGTTACTTATAGGATTCTGAGAAGAAAAAATACAATTGAAGAAAGACCCAAAACAATATGTAAGAAATAGTTCTGGATATAAAAATCTTGTTCGGAGAAAAAACAAAGAAATACTAACAATATAAGAAAAGTTAATAAGAGTTTTGATGAATATGATGGAAATATTGTCATATTAAAAAACTTAGAAATGATCATAGATGGCACAGTAAGGATCAAAAGAATTGTTTCATATCAACAGAAACAAATCAAAAGCATTCATGAATCAGCAGCAGAAATAAAGAAAGTTCTTTTCTAAGCAAATGAAAAGAACATACATTAGAAGAAGGTTCTGAAAAAGAATCAGCTTCAGCAAAACCTGCATCAGTAGTATATTTTGTAAATAATTGTGTATATATTAGGACTGGTTTTGATTTTCTTGACTATAAGCTTTTAGAGTTTGATGCCTTTGTAGATTCAAGATCAACAAGGTCCTTTGCTAAGACTAAAATAGTTCCAGGAAAATACTGGAAAGAAAGGATGGAATTACCAACGAGTCATGCAATCACAGGAGAACCTTTGAAGATAGGTAGATCAGCATGGTTGGCAGACTCTGAACCGACAAAAACTTGGTAGACCCAAAATTTGCGACTCAATAAAAACTTGGAAAAAAACTTAGTAACTTAAAAAATTGCTTATATTTCTCTAAAAACACATTATTTTTGCAAAATTCAATGACAAAAAGTAGCTAATGAGTCCATAAATGAGTACAGAAGTGTTTTCTATAAATTTGATATATTTGAATACAAATCAATTGCAAAATTGCTTCATCATGCAGAATCGAGATACTATATTTAGCTGGCAACTTTAATGAATTTATGATGATTGCCTTTGAAAATCATCATCATAATTCATAAATTGCATATTACAACATTTTACATCTTCCTCTTCCATGATCTAGTGAAAACTTGGGGAGCGGTTCTAATCCTTGCACTCCACTACGACTCCTCACTTGGCATAGAAGGTTGTGTTTGTGGCTCCTGGTCAACCTCCATCTTGTTGCTAGATGGCAATGACTCCTCCTTTGCCTCATAATGTTGTCCAATGACAATCCAATAGCTCCTTTTGTTGCAGCCACATCCTCCATTGCCTGACTCTCAAAATCAAGAATCTCGTTTGTAGTAAACAATGGTGTCTCCTCATCTTGCCCTATCCAATCGCTATAAGGATCAATGCCATTCAAATCAACGACCTCCATTGATTTGTCCTCTATCTTTCTTGTGTGAAGCCAAAGGTTGTATATACAAAGACAAGTCATTGAGGTGTTTTGAGTTAATTTATTCCACCTCTTTGTGTGAATGGCCTCACAAAATCTTTAGTTGCATTCACAACAAGAAGAACTACAAGGTTGACACAAAATGCAAAGGGTCAATCTTTGAAGATTTGGGGTATTTGCACTCTAATCTCCCCACCTAGAACCTACAAAATAAGATATTTTAGAGTTAGTAAGCAAACCATATTTTAATAGCTGTAAATTTGAAATTTGTAACTTATAAGATGCATGTAAATACAATTTTTGTTACCTGGTCACTTAGTGATTCTTCCTTAGATAGCTAATGCCAAAGAAAATAGCTTCCCCCATCAATCTTGTAATTATACAATACTTGAACAATGAGGTTGTTGACCTCATCCTTGGATATTATCCTCTCAATGCATGTGGTGAGGCTCTCCATAACCTCTCCATTAGGATCTATGAAATTATTCGAATAGGAAAAAACGGGGTTGATGAAGTATCTCGTTGCATAAATGGGTTGGTGGAGATGATTGTTCCACCTTCGATCAATGATCTCTCTAACGGGATCAAATGATCTCTCTAACGGGATCAATTTAAGTCTGCCCCCCTTGTAATAGTTTCAGATGGACTCTTTGGCCTTATCCATGGCCTCATAAATGTACCCCATTGGATTTTGTTTCCTATCTACCAAATATAGAAGTCTAACCAAGGGCTTTGACACCTACAAATGCAAACAAATTAAAGTTACAAATTTATAATGAAAGTAAATACTTTTGAAGTTTAAAAATAAAAGATTCAAATAGAGTTTTAAATTGAAGTTTCAAGGTTACCTTGACGATCTTTGTAGCTCTTCGTGCAAAGAGGTTATCTTTTTAAGCCTCTCTCTTTCAAACTTCTTTGAATGTGATGAGTCTATCCATGCTTGACTCACAAACATTTGTTTCAAAGAAGTCAATAAATCAATAATGCTTTGCAATATCAAGAAGATTGTTGCAAACCTTATGACACTCGATAGGAAGATTGTTGCAAACCTTGTGACACTCAATCACACCAACTCTTTGTCTTGGGTGTGATCTCTCATCAAATTGAGAACCCAAGGGTGACTATAAGTAAATTTTGATATGTTTCTTGCATCTTCTACAATCGGTCACACCCAATCACTTTTGATTATGTCCTCCAAAAGAAGGTCAAGGCAATGTGTTATGCAAGGAGTCCAAAAGAGTGACAGATGCCTCTCCTAGAGTAATCTCCCAGCCACCACATATGTTGTTGCATTGTCAATTATAATTTGCATTACATTCTCCATGCCCATCGCTATGACAACTTCCTCCAACATCGGACTCAAAGTTTTTGCATTTTTAATTTTGTTAGAGATATTAACCAATTGCAAAAAAATTACCTCATCATTTGAAGCTACCAAAAAATTGATGAGGGTGTGGTTTTTTCCATCCATCAGCCCATTTGAAAGAATAGTGCAGCCATACTTTTTCCATTGCTTCTTTTGTTCTTCCACTATTAACTTTGTGTTAGTTTTTCATGATCAGATAAATCAAACAAAAAGTAATCAGAAAATGCAACACATGAGACAATGAACACCACAAGATACCCTGGGAAAACCCTCCAACCTGATGGAGAAAAACCCAGCCAATATATCTCTTATATATTGATTCACAAAGAGAAACTCCTTTACAATAGAGGCTGATAATGAGCCCAAGAATATGCACCACAAACTGATGCAATCTCAGATATAATGAGATGTAACTCGCTGAAGATAAATCTCAGCCTTCAACAATATCGAACTGCTCTTGTATATGAACTCGATCTGCCTTGTAGATGAACTCGCACTTGAGATGAATAAGAATGGAATGATTCGATTATCAAACAATGAGATATCACCAAGTATATATACAATGTGATGGAGGAAGACGTGACCTTTCAAAAGCAACAAGTCGGCCACCAAAGAATGTCTCTTGAAAATTGCGTCCCAAAGAAACATGAGGTCGGCCTCATTAAAATACAACTCCTCATTAAATCATGCCTCTTCATAATTAAATATAATTAATATCGATCATGCCTCTTCATCAAAAACGATGGCTCTATAAATTAAATAGCTTTTTGCTATTATTTAATTTATCATCATGAAGTAAAGGAGATTGGCTGGAAGTGATGACCAACGCTGCATAAACATCGACACTCCCTCTCAGCTAGGGAGAATACTTCCAGCTGCACAAGACATATCACCTCATTGTGATGTCAACCACAATGGCTACACCCATATGTGGAAAGGAAAGATATCACCTCATTGTGATATCAGATATCACCTCATCGTGATATCAACCATCATGGCTATACCCATGGATGGAAAAGAAAGATATCACCTCACCATGATATCAACCATCATGGCTACTCCCATGGATGGTATGTACATGCTCATCACTCAATGTGATGTTGTCACCTCACCGTGACGTTCACCATGGCTCTCCTAGAGGGTGAAACACAAGTACAAGAAAATCATCATAGACTCTCTCATGTGATGTTGTCATGGAGTCACACATATGACATCCACCATGGCTCTCCCAAAGGGTGGAAACAAGGGCTTTCACCTCAAATCTCAAAAGAGAAATGCATTAACAAAGGATCATTGATACTAAGACTCTTTCTCAGCTAGGGCTTGATTCTCCACCATACCAAGCTTGTCTCAAAAGTACGCAAACTTTATCTTGGAGAGAGGCTTGGTGAGAATGTTTGCCGTCTGCTCATCAGTGCTGATATGCCCCAACTGAACTGCTTCCCTCAATACCATATCTCTGATATAGTGGTATTTGATCTCAACATGCTTAGTTCTGTCATGAAACACAGGGTTGACAGAAAGCTTTACACAACTGTGGTTATCACAATGAATGATAGTAGGCTCCATTGATTGTCCAAACAATCCTGCAAGGAGCTTTCGATGCCACATTGCTTCTCGAGCTGCCACACAAGCTACAATATACTTGACCTCTGCTATACTCAATGCCACTGAAGACTGCTTACTGCTACACCAGGATATCATCGCAGACCTCAAACTAAAGCAACATCCAGAGGTACTCTTCCGATCAGTAACACACCCTGCCCAATCAAAAACAGTATAACCATGCAGCTCCAAGTCCACACTAGAAGAATATCTCAAGCCATATCCAACTGTGCCACACAAGTATCTTAGAATATGTTTTGCTGCAACTAGATGTATTTTCCTTGGTTCGCACATGAACTGACTAAGTGCACTCACTGCATAGCAAATATCCGGTCTAGAATTGACTAGATACATCAATGATCCAATCAACTGCCTGTACATAGTAGGATCCACCAGATCTGAACTAGTTGCAACCTCCATCTTCTTTAGGTTTAGTAGGCTCCCTTTGAATCTTCAAGCACTTGCATCAACCTTCTGACCTCATCGTCCAAGATTGCCTGCAACGCTTGCCTTAGAGAAATGGTTTCCAGTGCACACCTTTGTAGAGATTCAGGGTTGTCCTCTTCGACCTCATCCTAGATCACTCTATTCTGAATAGGTTTGCGGAGCTACCAATGTTAAATCCAAGTTGACTGACTTGAGCAATTCTGATCTCAACTGCTGAAGAGGTACTTCAAGGATTTAGCATCTGGTCTTGCAATACTGCAACCCTTACTTAGTCTCAGCGAGTCATAGAACTCCCTCTGAAGGTTAATTCTTCCTCTTCGAAGCGATGTCTTTAGCCATCCACTCAGTCTCATGGCTGCAAGCAGTGTCTCCATTCTCTTCTTCTCTTGAAAGCAATCTCTTGGTCCTTCCTAATGCATATTAAGGAGAGATTACTAATAGTTCATATAACTCAACTATTCCAAAGAGAAATACCAATGCTGGAACTATCAATGTTATAGCATGAATTGATAACTACAAGAGGAATTCATGAACATGAAATACTTATCTTATCAGAATCTCCTTAAATAATCCCAGATAAATGAATCATCATTCATTTGCTTCTTGATCCAATCTGCATTTTAAGGATTAATAATAGATTATATATTATGCAACCAGCATATACAATATAGAATCAGGCCTCTCAAGGAACCAACATAGTTCATGCACAAAGAGAATGTTATTGATGTGGTCATCTAATCACAATGAAGTTGCAGTTCTCTTTTCATCTCAGAGTCACACTTAGAGATCTTCACAATTTGCAAAAAATAATTTGAATCTTCAAGGGATCTTATGACGGTGAACACATTTCAAGAGAAAACACGATCTCTCTTTACTAATCACACATGATCCAAATAAATGATATAACAAAAATTCAGCCTAGAATGGTGATTTCAACAAAACAAAGAATACTTATCTCTTTAAATATTCTGATGGATGCAATAACTGGACACAGTAAGGAACGCTTCTCTTGTGCTCAGATCAGTCCACCACCTTCATGGCTTGAACATAGGCCCTTTGCAGGGTTAAATTTGAACATGGTCTTTGACTGTTCAAATTTACGATGCACTCCGTTTCCAACTGCAATCCACCAGATTATAAAACAGATGCAACACACTTACTAGCAACACCCAGAGAGTTAGAGATGGATAAGATCATCACTCATAAACTTTATTAGATCTGCACAACTTAGTAGACTGAGTTTCACATAAAATTATAAACAATATCAAAAACAAATACTTATCTCGATGAAATCATTTGGTTGCAGCCATCGAACTCAAACATCATCCATTAGCAGCTCGATCTATCAGCAGATAAGCTCTTGATTGTAGTGTCGTAAAGACCATTGATGTCCATCATGACTGCAAGGACGTATATATATGGTCCTCCAGATTAGCAGATTGAGAAAGTCTCCTAGACGCCAAGCAGACAATACTTCTCTAGAGAGACTCCTTTGTCTACAACTCTCAAAAGTATTGAAAAAGTAAACCACATGAGGGACAAGCCAGCAAAAGGTTTCTGACTCCATATGAATGTCCAGATTAAGAATTCAATTCCAAGCTCATGCATAATCAAATCTGATCAACCCATTCCTTAACCCGCTTTGATACCATGTTAGTTTTTCATGATCAGATAAATCAAACAGAAAGTAATCAGAAAATGCAACACATGAGACAATGAACACCACAAGATACCCTGGGAAAACCCTCCAACCTGAGGGAGAAAAACCCAGCCAATATATCTCTTATATATTGATTCACAAAGGGAAACTCCTTTACAATAGAGGCCGGTAATGAGGCCAAGAATATGCACCACAAACTGATGCAATCTCAGATATAATCAAATGTAACTCACTAAATATGAATCTCAACCTTCAACAATATCGAACTGCTATTGTATATGAACTCGATCTGCCTTGTAGATGAACTCGCACTTGAGATGAATAAGAATGGAATGATTTGATTATCAAACAATGAGATATCACCAAGTATATATACAATGTGATGGAGGAAGACGTGACCTTTCAAAAGCAACAAGTCGGCCACCAAAGAATGTCTCTTGAAAATCGCATCCCAAAGAAACATGAGGTCGGCCTCATTAAAATACAACTCCTCATTAAATCGTGCCTCTTCATAATTAAATATAATTAATATCGATCATGCCTCTTCATCAAAAACGATGGCTCTATAAATTAAATAGCTTTTTGCTATTATTTAATTTATCATCATGAAGTAAAGGAGATTGGCTGGAAGTGATGATTGACGCTGCATAAACATCAACACTTTGCATCTTCAATTGGATCCACAAACAACTTTCCACTTCTGTTTATGATGCCACTGCCTAAACCTCAATAGACATTCCTCTATCGTGTGGTAGACATGTACCCAAACTAGATGGTGGGCCAACAACCACGTGTCCATGAAGGGGCTCACTTGCGGTGGTGCTCTGGTGGGATGAAAACCTCACCCTTAACGCTAGTGGGTGCCATTCACTAGCAGTTTGGATTTTTGGCGTAGTGGTCACATAGCTTGGTATAAGAGTCGAGGTCTCAAGGTCGAGGGCTATAGAGTGTAGTGGGCCTGTGATGCCCCTGGCTAAACCCCAATAGATGTTCTTTGTTGTGTTGGTGGGTGTGTACTTGAACCAAATGGTGGAGCTAGTATCTAGGTGTCCATGAGGGGATTCACCTCTGGTGGTGCTCTTGTGGGACAAAAACCTCACCCTTAACACCAATAGGTGCCATTCACTAACAATTTGGGACTTTGGCATAGTGGTCACTTAGCTATGAAGTTTCCCTAGGGTTTAATATTTTGCCCTAACCAGTTTGAAAATAGTTATTTACAATGACAATCCTGTTGCTTCACACTTATTAGTTAACCTCAAATTGGAATTCAAACACAAAGATGCACAAGTGATAACAACTTCAGTTGACAACTAATTCAAATATGATATAAAACAATGAAAATTTACTATTTGTGAGAAAATTACAAATATTTGAGAATGACTAGTAATAACTTAGTCGGACAATTGATCTTTGGAATCTTATTGCCTCCATGATTTGGCTTTGTTAGATTTATAGGATCAGATTTAACATAAAGTAGAAATTGCAACACCACATGGAACAATGAACACAACAGATACCCTGGGAAAACCCTCCTACTCGAGGGAGAAAAACCCAACAAATAATCTTTTTTATATATCATATAAAAGTGCAGAATACTACTTACAATCAGGCCTTGCACAAGGCTGAGTATATACAATGAATGGAGACACTCCTCCATGAATGGTAACACTTCTCTTGAGAATGGATCTGCTGCAAGGGAAGGTGAATTGCTGAAGAATGACAAACTGGAATGAATTGAATTCGATTGATTTGATGAAACAACTTCACCTTGTATATATACAAAACAAGGTGTCTCTTCATATAGGTCGGCCTCCTTTAAGAAATAAAGAATATGATTTTGTAATAAGGCCGACTTTTCTTAATAATCATTTATTATATTAACTTAGGAGAAAATATCCCCCTAAGCTACAAACACTAACATGTAGCTTGTCTCTATGATGGGTGATTGGAAGATGAAAGGTGACTTTGCCTTCAAATGCTTGAGATCTCCTTCGAATTAGGTTCACCTATGATTTGAGGTGTGAAACCCTCAAATACCAGTGCTTCCAATTGATAGAGACCCTTGATCTAGCTTCGTTTGAGATTTGATTGGAAATGCCTGTTTGCTCTAGGTAAGATTTGGTGATGCAACTTGTTTAGCAAGCTTTATGAATGGTAGCAGGTCGTTGGAAGTGTTCGTTGGGGTTAAATATGGTGATTTCCATTTGAGAACTAGGCTTAGGGGTGGTTTGTTGGGAATAAATCTAACTATTGCTATTACTTGGTTGGATCTCGTGATGTCTTGATTGGTGATGTAATATCCCTTGACTTGGCGAGACATAAAAATGTCTAGAATCTCCTAGGTGGCTGTGTGATGGAATGACAAAGGCAATTTGTGACCTGGCTGTTGTACCATCCGCTGATTTTGTATTGCTATGCTCAAACTACTGGAAGAGACTTGAAATCCCAAATATGAGTTTGATTGTTCCTCTCCAAGATGGCATCACAAAGAAATTGTTAGCGTTGAGTTTGAATGGCCTATAACCAAAATTTGTTGTTAATCTCCACAATGACCTTGAATAGGGCAGACAACTCACTAAAATTCAATATACTCAACAAGGAAAGAACAATTTTGAGAGGTTAGGGTTTTTGTACTACCTCTAAAATAGGGCCGATTAGGGATGCAAAGAAGGGGACATGACAAAGTTTTTTTGAGAGGTTGTCTTGTACCTTTTTTCGAGAACTATCAATGTAGTTACCAAATTCTGGTAGTATGACCCGTTCTCCACATTGAAGGGAAGGTTGTTGAAATACCAAAAACTGGTACATGCCTTGTTTGCTTCTTGGTGCACATCTTTGTTCCACTCCGCACCTTCAAATGATGGTTGTGCTCTAGGTATGTTTTTGGGTACAAAAATGCTATGCGATGTCTGTGTAGGTGCTCTATAAAATATCACCCTTCTCTTGAGATATTTGCTACAAAAATTGCCTTCACTGATTTTTAATTTTTTTTGAAATATTTCCCAGGAAATGCATAAAATTGCAAAGCAAATACAAATAGAGAAATGCTGAAAGCCAAAACATCGAATGATCAACTCTAATTAATTATTGCTTTGAATTTACAATAAGATCATACTCGGATAACAACTTTTGATCTTGAAACTCTGTAAACCCTTGTTCTGAATCTGTCCTGTAAATCGATGAAGCACAAATGTGACTTCTGAGATGAAGACACCAATTAGCAAACTTCAGCTGATCTTTCACACCTTCAGACAGCTTGAATCAATAAGAGACATTAGATTTCCACAGTTCATGTTCAATGAGAGTGCTTTTTTTTTGGATTTTACTGTGTAAAATTTATTTGCATCAACGTTTCGGATCACTCTGTGATCCATCATTAGGATGAAGAGAGCTGTAGGAGAAAAATGAGTGAATGTAGACCAAGCTAGGATATAAAGAGGAGATTAGGAAGCACAAGATTGAAGAAGGGAGAAAAACACGAGGCAAAAAGGAAAATTAAACAAAAAAAAGATCCAAAAGAAGAGAAACCAAATAAAAAAGAAAGAGAAACAAAGTTAAAAAATATACAATAAAATGTATATATGTATATTTAAAAAACTAATAAACAATAAAAAACAATGAAAATAATCAATAAATTTAAACAAAATTTACAAGTATTATAAGAATATTTATAAATATTATAAACAATATTTATAAATATAATAAAGAAAATTTGAAAAAGAAAAAAAAAAAAACCAAACTAAAAGGTTGAAAAAGGAAAAGAGATTAAGTAGGAAAAACAAATAAACCAAAAAAAGAAAAGAAAGGTGTAAATATATATATAAACCAGAAGAGTACAAGACAAAAAAATCTAAATTGATAAAAGAAACGAATAAACCAAATGAAAATAAATAAGAATAACTATATATAACATAAGGAATAAACTAAGATAATAAAAAGACATTTATAAGATAAATTGAATTAAAGAAAAACACAAAAGCATAAACAATAAATAAAATCAATATAGACACACAATATTTACAAGTAATAATATGTATAAATATTATAAAGGAAGTTAATAAAAATTATAAACAAAATTAGAAAGTTAATATTAAAATAAACACCAACTAAAATGTTGAAAAAGAAGAAAAGAAAAAGGAAATAATATATATATAGCATTAATAATAAATCAAAAGAATAAAAAGACAAATAAAACAAACTAAAAAAGAAACGAAGGACAATAATAATAAATCAAAAGAAATATATATATTAAAAAATAAAAACTAAAAGAAACGAAGAACAATAATAAAACAAGAAAATAAAAGGCTTAGAGCAAGAGGGGGAGACGAGGGACTGCAGGAGGGGGAAAAAAGAAGAAGAACCAGGAGGAAATTGGAAAGGAGAAAGAAGGGGGTGGCGGGGGGGAGGAAGGGACGGGAGTAGGGAGGGGGGAAGGGAGCTAGGCGGGGGGTGGGTTGAGGGTAGATAAAAAAGGTTTCCAAGAGGAGCTTAAGGTCCACCCTTCATCTCGGTTAAGGTTCAATGGGTGGTTAAAGATTTCAATGGCTTCGCAAAGTTTTCTTTTGAAGAAGTTGTTTTCTATGGATAAGATTTGGGTATTCTCAATACAAATGTGGTGTTTTTTTGAGGAGTGGTCGACCAAGGCAGATTTGAAACACGCTCGTGCTTGATGTCAGCACAATGTTCTTTGATTCTTTTATTGAAGGATCTACCAGTTTCACCTATGTAGGGGATACCACAGGAACAATCTACCTTGTAAACACCAGAATTGAGGTAGATGTTTTTAGGGTCTTTGAGGGAGGGGGTGAGGTTTCTTAAGGTTGTCAAGGGTTTGAAAGCACATCGAATTCCCTTCTTAAGAAGGATTTTTGTGATTTTTTGGGGTAAGCCTTCAATGTAGGGGAGGGTGGCATTGGGGAGGAATAGGGGGTTGGATGGACTTAGGTTTGGAGAAAAAATTAGATTCGGTTAGGTTGAAGGTTCTAGAAATTTGTTTGTTTTTATACCCATTCAAGAGGAAGACATGGCGAAGATAAGATAACTCACGGTTTAGATTTTCTTCATCACAAATACGAAAGGTGCGCATGGTCAAGGTTTTAAGGATGCAAGAATTTTGGGCAGGGTGGTGGTGGGAGGAAGAGTGAAGGTAGAGGTCAGTGTGGGTGGTTTTCCAGAAAACGCTACGAACTAAGGATCCATTTGGCTTTTTGGTGAGGAGAATATCGAGGAAAGGGAGTTGGTTATTAGACTCAATTTCTTTGGTAAACGATATGCAAGGGTTCAAATTATTAAGGTGGGCATGGAATTGTTGACGTGTTTTTTTATGACAACACCAACACAGAATAAAATGTCCAACGGTCACTCTATTGCCTCTTGATCAAAGTATTCCGCATGCTAAGATTGCGTGAAAGTTCATGCGTTCAACTCCAAGGTTCCTTTTATCGCGAATAGATTCAGTTGGTTGATGTGAATATGCTGGGTATTCCAAGGGGACTTACGTGAGTTGCTCATTCAAAAGAAAATGATTCTCAAATTTCGGGAGATTTGTCAATGAAGCTCGGGTTCTTAAACTAATCGGATAATGTTGAATGTAAAAGGATATAAGGATTAGAGATGCTATCATCTACTCCTAAAGGGTGGAGGACGAGGATCGACTTAAACAATCTTCAAACCAGACTCTGCTTCGTCTCCCTTTGGACAACTTTGACAAAGTTGGTGCAATCTTCAAAGGATGAGAAAGGTGTTCAAATTATGAGACAACATGTACATACCATCACAACGATGCATATGGACATATGAGCCACAATCAAAGTTAAGTGCCAATACTCTAGTTGACCACGCAAGGCGAACTTACCATCAGCAAGCCCGCTAGTGGTATGGATGAAAGAAGATATGCTCAATCCGAAACGCCACACTCTACAACTAACAACTACTTGCATAAAATAAAGTCTACTCTACTCTATCAATTTGAATTGGAAAGACGAAAAGGCCTTGTTAGCCATTCACAACAAAAGATAGAACCACCATGCAATGATAAACCTTTGTATTATGAGAGTTTTCCACAACAACCTCTTACAAAACTTTCAAAGGGAAAGTTTTCCTTCCTTTTCAAACTAAGCTATCTTCTAAGCTAACTCTCTATCTATTCTAACTTCTATCCTCTACACTCTCTGATTTCTTGTTCTAATCTAATAATGGATTACAAATGAGGGGGGATGCCCCTTTTATAGTTGGCTCAGTCCAACGGACGGCTTAGATTGAATTACAATGAAGGGCTCAGATCGAGCCACATATGCCCTAATTAGGGTTTTTGCCCTAAAAACCGCCATTGAGAGGAGTGGGGCAATAAATGCACAAAAGATTCTCCACTCCCCACTACGAGCAATTAATGCCCACTATCTTCTTCTAGAAGATTCTCGTCCAATAACGCGTTCCCACCATTCTTCTCTGCCAACTCTGTTGTGTTAGGAGGAGAGCAAAAGAGTCTCTAAGATCGTCTCCGCAGATAATAAAATTTGAAAGGATTTGATGTTCAATCCTCCTGTTGCTTTGACTCCTGGACGCACTTCTTCCTTGTAACTTTCACATTTCTTTAGCCCACTGCCTTGGGCGCATTTGCCTCTTTTGCATCACGTTCTTAGTGTCTTTAGCCAAATCTTCACTGCCATTTCTCTTTCCTTGGGAACCTTTTCAACTTTGTCCCAACACTTAGCCATTTCTTTCAACATCTTCTTCCTGCAAAATGAACAAAAAGAAGAGCATCAGAACATTATAATATAAACTCACTTTACTTACCCAATTCCCATGTTCTGACTGATTGATCTCTGGATGTGGTAGGATTCATCACTTTTCTAGCAAACTTTCATCATGGGCGTATCCACCACCTTGCCTGGAGTTTGTGCCTTAGAAAATATTTCATCTTGAGGATGCATTTGAACGCTTGATGTTCGAGCTTCAATTCATTTTCAAATTCCTCCATGCCTTAGACAAATTTCTTCCCTGTGAGTGTATTTGACCCCCTGTTGCTTTATTTTCCCTTAGACAATTTTACCTGCTTTATGAATTTCATCCACTGTAATCCAGGCGCTCACTTTGACATCACAAGCCAAAACATTTTTTGTAGAAACTTTTCTCGTATTTGCCTTAGAGATTTTATTTTTTACTTCACCTAGGAAATCCATTAAACGGGTGTCAGGCAAAAATATCTGTCGAAAAAGCTTGAGCGAGGTGGGGAACAATTTTAAATCATCTCCCAGTGGAAAATGTTCAATACCCAGAAGAAATTCCCCTCAAAAATCATCGTTTCCATGTGTATCCAGACGAAGGGGTAAGTTTAATTTTTTATTATTTTTGAAAATAATAAAATTCTAAGGTTTATTCCACTTTTAATTCTGGATGTTCTTCCAGGCCTGCAATCTCCATTTTTCTTGCCTTGGCACTTTTCCTTGATTTTCCGGAGAATTTCCCTTCCGGCTTACGGGCACATTTCATCTTGCACTTGGAAATTTTGTATTATCTCCTCATTAGGCGTATTTCCTAACGTATGCTCCTTGAGTATTTTCCATGCCTTAGAATATATTCATCGACCACCTTCTTCCTTGGGCGCATTTCCTACATGCTACTTCCATTTTCCATGCCTTAGGAAAATTATCACCTTCACATCACCTTGGGCGCATTTCAGCTAGTGAGGAGGAATTCCACACTTAGAAATTTTTTTACCTTGCCTCCTCTTGTGGGCGCATTTGCATGTGTTGACTTCCATTCTACCCCTTGGGCGCATTTGACACATGATACTTTCTTTTGAGGGCGCATTTGGCCTAATGTGAAGGAATTTGCTTGCCTTAGGCGCATTTCACCTAGTTGAGCCTTCATTTCATGCCTTGGGAAATGTTTTTGAACCTCTTACACCTCTTGGGCGCATTTTACCCTTGGAGCTTTTGTTTCATGTCTTAGAAACTTTCAGCCACCCTTCTCCCTTGAGGGCACATTTTGCATGTGCTACTTCCATTCTTGCCTTAGAAAATTTTAAACATCCCTGTTCAAGACATGGCGCATTTGAGGGGTGGAGGAGGAATTTTGTTGGTGCCTTGGGCGCATTTAGCCTAGGCAACTTCCATTTTAAACCTTTTGAGGGCGCATTTCACCTCATGAGGGGAAATTTTATACTTAGCAAGTTTTATCAACCCTCACCTATGCCTTGGGCGCATTCCTCATAGGGGACTTCTACTTCCAAGCGCATTTCACATGGTGAGGAGGAAACTTCTTTACCTTGGCGCTTTTCCCTTTTACCACTCAACGTTTCACCTTTCATCTTGTTACCTTGGGCGCATATGCCATAGGGAAGGGGAACTTGTGGGCGCATTTCACATGGGTAGTAGGAATTTCCCACGCTTTGGGTGACTCTTCACCTCCCTTTGGCGCATTTTGACAAGGCAGCTTCCATTTCCTTGAGCGCATATTGGGGTGTGAGAAGGAATTCCGCCCATATGGTGACTCTTCACCTCCCTCAGGCGCATTTAGCCATGTGAGAGAGAAATCTTCCTTGCCTTAGGCGCATTTAGCCTATGCAACCTCTAACTTTGGGCGCATTTCAACTTTGCCAAGGAAAGCGCCATCATCCAATGACCCTTCATCTTCCTTGGGCGCATTTAGCTCATGCAACTTCCAACCTTGGGTGCATTTTGATACCCCTACTTCCATTTCTCCAGCCTTAGAATATTTTGAAGTCACCTCTCCTCCTTTTGGGCGCATTTTGAACATGCTACTTCCATTTTTGACTTGGAAGTTTTCTCTTCTTAGCTGGGCGCCTTCAAGGGTATGAGCCTCTGTTTTGCCATACTTAGCAAAATTTTCATGCCTCTACTTACACATTCTATTTGTAGTTTGATGAACTTGTTTTGCCTGTCCCATGCTTTGACTTGCCATTTATAGCCACCTGCTATTTATAGTAAGTTCCAAAGTTGCCTGACTTCTGTAGCTCTGTTTGACTTAAAACTTGCTATGCTTGATCCTGATAATTCGAGTGTCTTGCTCACACCAACTTCCGGCGTAGACCTGCTATTTATAGCCGTGTCCTGACTTACTAAAAATAGTAAGTCCTCCGATTTCGCTCAAATTTTGCCAGTAGGTTGCTTGGATGATGCTGATATCGGTGGGGTACTTCATTTTGACAATTTCTTGATTTTATCCCCTATAAAAGTGGAAACCCTAATTTGATTTGCATGTGTCCCAGATTGCTCCCGATTCCCTTGATTTCATGTTGCTCTGTTCGTTGAATTGAAGTGTCGGACGACTGCCAGAGTGTACCTGCTAAAAATAGAAATTGCCTGGAAAGTGGCCAATCCACTGTCGGATGATCTTGCATGTCATATCACTACGAAGCTCTTGCAAAACCCACAAGGAATATTCGGACATGCACTGAAAATCTCTGCATGCAAACCCTAAAAATAGCCTCGGAAGGCTGTACCGTTGCAAGTCGCCATCTCGATTTGCATGTTATACCATTGCGAAGGTCTTGAAAAACCCAAATCGATCCTCCAATCATGCATTGGAAAATCATATGTTTAAACCCTGAAAATGGCCTCTGAAGGCTGAACTGCTAAAAATACCCAGTTGCCTGAATTCACTCAAATTTCATGTGTAGGCATTTGGAAGTTGCCTGAATGTGTTGAAGTAGTCAGAATCCCGAAATCCTGATGAAAAGCTCCCAGATTGAACACTTACTAAAAATAGTAAGTCGTCAGAACATGATGAAAATTCAGTGGGAGCCTGCTGGAAGCCTTCTGAAAGCAATGTTAAGCTCAGCTATCAATTTACCAACTTGATTTAATCTCAAACTATCCTGAAGAACAAAACCCTAATTTTACAGATAGTCAAAATTAGGTCAACGAATAGGACATCCCCGAAAGGACAAAAAGACCAGAGAGAGAGAGAGACGCAAAACAAAAGCCAAAAGGCCAAGAAAAGGAGCAAAATTAGGGGGTCCCCATTTGAATGGGGCGATGTGTGAAAAGGTCACAACAGGAACTTTTCTAGATTTTCTAAACCATGTGGCCAACAAATATTGGTGTCATCCACATAGCGTTTCCACCATCTTGGTTTGAGGAGGAAATTGAAGAGGGCAACTTCTTCAAAATGTTCCATATAGAGGTTAGCTATGAAGAGCTCAAAATATACTGAGAGAGGGGGGGGATGAATCAGTATATTAACAAATTTTTTCCCTCTCAACTTTTATCAACTTCAAACTCTAACACAATATCAACTATGCAAGAATATAACAATATGAATAAGTTGACACCAAGATTTTACCCTTACGGGAGAGAACCATGGTACAAATAATGTACTTTATGAATTATATAAGTTTTACAATGAATGTAGGCACCAACCTACTTGAATCACCGGCTTTCACAATTTAGTAGGCACCAACCCACAAGGAGCATCAACTCCTATCTTTGATTTAGTAGGCACCAACCTACAAGGAGCACCAACTCCTAAAGTTCGTAGGCACCAACCTCCACTTTCCAAGCACCAACTTAGCAAGAATAATACTCCACCTTCAATGTTGCTTCCTCAACGGATGATGGACATTGTGATTCCTTCACCAAATCTGTATAAACTCCTCTTCACAAATGCTTCACAAATCTGCATAAACTCCTCTTCATTAATGCTTCACAAATCTGCATTATATTTGTTCATAATTCTTTCAATAGATCTGCACATAAGCTCTCATAAGTCTTCTTATCATTTTACCATAGATTCTTCATATAAATCCGCTTTTTAACTTTTCACAAATCCATCTTAAAATCTGAGTGTCTTCATACTCCTGGATCTGCTGGTGTATTTATGATATCACACTTGTTCAACCCTTCACAAATTTGATTCAAATAGTGCACACTTTTCTTTCACAATTCTGGTCCAATCTATGCAATGCTATTCCTTCAAATTTGATCACAAATATATCAATGTCTTCCTGTATATTTCTGCATATATTTTTCATAAATATTGCACATGTTCTTTCGCAAGATTGATCATGAACATAGCAATATCTTCCTTCAAACTCTGCTCTTAATTTTCACACATATTCTTTATACAAATCTGCACTTATCGTTCACACATGGTTGCATATATTCTTCAATATGAATCTGACACACACTTCATTTTTCTGCTCTTTATCTTCCTCTAAATCTGCTCAAGTATTCAAATATTTTTCATTGTTCTTCTTACCCTTACACTTCACAATCTGCTCTTCAGATGATATTCATTTTCACACTTATATTTCAAATCTGAAAATGAATCATATGTTTATATACTGATCAACCATTGCAATCTTTGGTAAGAGATTGCACCCTTTAGTTTTGCATCTTTTCAAATCACAAATTGCACCTCTTAGATTTTGAATAAATCTGATATTTTTATCATTTAAAGCATAATTGCTCCTCTTCAGATTTTAATAAAGTTATATTAAAATAAATCTGTTTTGGTAGTGTCCCTTCATAAATTTGCATCAATAAATCTAAAAGATCGCACCTCTCCATTTTTTATTAATATGAATTTTGCATAACATAAATCGTGCCTTTTTATGAAGCGCTTGCATCCTTCTACGCATCATTTCATAAAGTTAATTTGCTTTCTTAAGAATCGTATCTTTTGTTTGATCATGCCTTTTCATTTTGTCTTTTTCTGACTTTTATCCTTTCTTTATTTTGTCTTTTCATCACCTTGTCTTTTGCTGTTTGTTGCTTTATGAAATCGTAGCTTTATTTGATTTTTCTTTAACAATGCTGCCTTTGGTCTTTTAGTATTTGACTGTCTTCTTTTGTCTTTTATGACTTTTGTCCTTTGCTAAATTTTGTCTTATCTGCTTTTTATTTTAAATAAACTTATGCATCAGCTGTGGTGAGTTTCTCTTATTGCTGCTTTCTTATATCAGCTGATCTGCTTGCTTCTTTCTCCTTTTGATCTGCATACTTATAAGATCTGATTGCTATTTCATTTTTGAGACTTCACCTTCAGATTTGCATCCTAATTTTGTTCATGTCTGAATCTACTTATTCATTCTTTACAAATCTGCTCATAAGCTCTTCAGAAGTCTGTTCATAAACTCTTCCATATATCTTCTTGAAGATCTGTCATACATCTCTAAATCTGTTGCTATCAACCTGCTACACATGGATAATCTTCTTAAAATAGTCTTGCCAATAATCCTATCCATTTCTTTTTACATCAATGACAACATTTGTCCCCTCATATTTGACATCAATGACAACATTTCCAACAAGCTATAATAGGGGAAAGAGGGGAATCCATAGCAACACCATCTACCTGCTCATAGATGATGCCTTGGAAAGAAAAGAAGGTAGATCTTAGGCACAATTCAACTAATGAGGCTATCTCATCATTGGTCTTACGTCTAACAATCTTAATAGAGTCAAGAAGGGGAACTTTGGTGAAAAGGGACACAACATCAAAACTGACCAAAATCCTATTATTATTGAGCTTTTTGTCTTTAATAAAGTCAACAAAATGAGATGAGTCTTTTACGAAGGGGTTAGTTTTACCTACAAGAGGGGAGAGTAATTTGGATAAGAAGGCAGCTAACTTGTAGGTGGGGGAACCTGTTGTATCAACAATGGGTCTAAGGGGGATGCCTTCCTTGTGGATTTTAGGAACCCCATAGATGCGAGGGGTTATTTCACTGGAGGGGACTAAAGACTTCTTAGTGTGGGTATCAAAAGAAGAGAGAGATGGTAGATTTAACTTTTTTTAAAATTTTGGGACAAGGGTTGACAGATAAGATTTGGTAGCTAGAAGAATCTGAGAGAAGGGCACGCATTTTGGAAATGTAATCCTGTTTGTTTAGGACAGTAGCATTGCCCTTATTCGCTTTGGTAATGACGATATCAGGATTACTTAGGAGTTTGAAGAAAGCTGAGCGGTTGGATTTCGAAATGTTGCATTTAGGGGTTTTGGCATGTCTTAAGACAAAAGCACAATCTTGCATATCTCTTCTGCAACATTTTGGGGGAGGGAGCGGATTGAGTTTTCAATTTCGATGAGGAAAGCCTGGTGGGGAATGGAGCGGGGAGGTAAGGCGAAGTAGAGACCTCTTTTGAGGAGGTAGAAAGCCTCTGGATCTAAACGAAAGTTGGAGAGGTTGACAACGAGTTTGCTCTCCTAGTTGTCAATAGGATGGGGGTCGAGGGGCTTGGAGACATTGGGAAATGAGAACCTAGGTAGATGGGGAGAAGTACGAGAAAAATCGAGGGAGGAGGGCTCGGGGTGGGAAGGGCTAGGATTAGACACCACGAGGGTAGGTGACGAAGGCGAAAGAGGAGAGGTTGCCAATTCAAGGGGGGTGGAGAGAGCACAGTTCAAATCAAGAGAAGCTACGCTCCCAAGTTTGCTTGCAGCTGAAAACCCTAGTTTCCACCTCCAAAATGCCAAAGCACAAAGCCAAGTTGAATGAATGATCAATGATAATCCATTAGCTTTTCAAAATGCATTTATATATCCTTCTCCAAATGGCTCAACTCCCAATGAGGCATTTTAAATCATTAAAATATATTAAAATATGCCTTTGTCATTTTTAATTAAATCCTCAAAGTGGGCACCCATCATAAAGTTATAATGACTTGACTTTATAACATTATATACACCTTTATTATAAAGTCAATATAAGTCATTAATAGATGTACTTTATAATTAATTATTATTAAAGCATAACTTTAATAATAATTATAATATTATAACTCCATTAATAAACACCATTTATCAATTCCGCTGACACCATAGGCTAACCCATTGCATACTCTGCCCATCTGGGCGCCTTACTAAAAATAGTAAGGTTGGCCTTTATCATCCAATCGACTTACTATAAATAGTAAGTATATACAAACGGAGCCAAAACACCTCAAATTACATCGCCTTTGAACAAGCTAAGGATTTGGAGATGAAAACACAATCAACTGCCAACTGAGGAGCTAGCTAACTCCAACTCTAGGCCCTCTAATCACCCTGATTAGCCTGCTAGGACCCAATGATAGGCTAAACCATCAAACTTTGATGCTCGCTCAAAATGGGGACATTACAGTGTCCCCCCTCTTTGAAATTGCTTGTCCTCAAGCAATCTCAAACGCCACTCCACCGGAGGACCAAAGGAAGAACTATAGAATGACCCACACATCGCCAAACAACTCTAGCAGCACCAACATTCGCACAACTGCGCAAGGATAAACATCATACCAACTGTCCAACACATGCGCACAAGATTTGTGCATCAAAAACAACTCATGCACATGTGGATCAAAGCTGAAGTTGTATGCAAACCACACAATGTACACGCTGCAATACTCATTAGTAAACCCTATTTGGAATCTTGATGCACAAAAGTGATCCCATAGCAAACTGTAGAGTGTCCAACAATATATCCTTGGATCCCAAACCTAGAATGGAAGTCTTCCATGCATAACATCCTCTAACTTCCGCTGCACTAATCTGATTTCAGCTTCACCATGCCGAGAGTGGTGAAGCAACCCAATGGAACCCATCCAAACTAGAGTGCCAAACTTGTCACCACCTGGATTCCAACTCAATCGAAACTCGCATCCATCAGTCACGAGGAGGTAAGAATATCTGGAAGCGTCTACAACACATCATCCCTCTCCATCCTGTGCTAAACTCCCATGGATGTGTTGACTATCCCTCATAGGTGCTGGAAGATATATAACTGCTCCTCCCAAATCAAGGGAATGATAGAACTCTCCTCCATCACCGTTGAATGAACCAACAGTGCCATCATGCCTACTGCCACTACAACCTCCCTATAGCCATGTCTCCAATGGAAATTTATGTGACCAAGAAGTTGCAAACCCTATCAGGTACATATCAGCATGATGGAAAACTGACATCTGATCCCGCAAGTAATCCCCTGCAAACAATTGGGTCAGACACCTGCAATCTCTAGTTCCATCTTTTGTAGATGGCAACTCTTCATCCCACAATGGATGGTATAAATCTCAAGCCAATCCACTGTTGCTCATCATCAAGTCATTTGTGTGCGGACTAAAGGAGAAGTGATGAGCACTCCTCACTATACAGTCAAGAATAAAATCACTTGCATTTGTCAATGGTTGATTGTCATAGTCATGAGGAACACACTCCTCATCACTCGCATCACTCGAATCAGAAGATGGATCACGTCTCTAATCCTGAATGGCTAATTGGGTAGATGCTCTGCCAACCCTCTCTGTGTACCCAATAGCATACTCTCTATCATGAAACAATTAGAGATATTCTGAGATAATCTCCTCTAAAACACTTCTGATAATCCGCAAGTCACGAATGTGAGTACCAACTGAGACCCCATACTGTTTCTCTTCAAACTTTGCTGTCCAAAGAAGGTACTCAACATACTTATGAGTGCAATCAAATCGAGATAAGGTCGAATCAACCTTCTCTCCTGTAACCTTCAGCTGATCTCTCCATCTCTGTGGCTCAATAAGCTGTCGATCAAAATCAGCGGCATGGGATGTAATCTCTGATTTGCTTCCAGGAGAGGGAAACAAATCAACATGAGAACCAATCTCTCAACTAGATGATACCTTGCATACGTCTTGTAAAGAAGACGAAGCAACATAGTGATCTGTCATACAATTCTCTGGAGATTCCACTACTACATCACAAGAGCTATCAATAACTTGCTCTGCATGATCTGAAATGGGACTATCCTCAGAGACACTTGATGCAACATATGGTTCTTTGCTAAACTCATCCAAGTTACTCATCCCATTTGTGTCACCTGTACCTGTAATTGAAATGGATGTAGCCACATCCTCAATGTGCTCCTTACCACTACTCGTGGGTGTATGCTCATCACCAAAAACTATCATAGATATCGGAATTGTATCTGCTGGTGTTGAAGATTGTGCTAAGCTCAACTCCATGGTAAGCTCATTTATTCGTAGCTTTGACTCTTGAAGGGCTGTTTGAGTGCTCTTCAAAGAGTCCGTGGTGACCTCAAGCTCATAGGTGAGCTCATCAACCTCCTCTTCCTTTCCCTTTAGAGCATCATAATAGATACCATCGAGCATGAGAAGATGATCTCTATTTGATAATAGCTGTAGGTAATTATTCTTCATTACCCCAACTGCATCTCTAAGTGCTTGAAACTCTACGGGGGAAAGTCCATTATCACAATGCTCATCTGCCTCTAGAGTACTCCAACAATAATTTGCCAACAACTGCTGAGCAACATCAAAATGCTCTAAGGCGGTAGCAATCATACTGTCATTTACCTTCAATTGCCTTGCCAAATGATGATACCCCTATGTCAAAACATCTCTACACAAATCTTCTGATTTGAAATCAGCACTATGATAAGAGGCTGAATCATCATCACTCACTGATTCGTAAGCATCATCATGTGTGCTATCAACTTTGCACACATCCTTAGCAAAGGTACTGTTGTTATGTACCTCATGGGATAGCTCAAATGACATGTTAGAGGTTGCTGATTTGCCATTATCATCACACACTTTCTCTATGAAAATAGATGCATGCACATCCGAAAAACTATCCTAGGATCCATCACCATTAAGCAAATTTTCTGATTTATTCACATCTCCCAAAGTCTGATATACAAGATCAGAATGTTCGTGGCTTGAATCCACAACGCATATTGCATCGTTAACACCCAAATTTTGAGTATCAACATTAGACAACTCCACACAACCATCAACCTCACGTGGAATGGCTGAAATCTCATGATGATGCAAGGAAGTATGATTGGTGTTACACAAATCAAAATTGTTCTCAAGGCTGTTAACAACTCCTTGAGTGCTGAGAATATCATCCTGGGGTTCTACCAAACCATTTTCATGATGAAAAACTTTCTCATCAGCAACCGCTTCAGATTTGCTTCCTTTTTCTTCCACCAACTCCTCATCAACCTTCCCAATATGTTCATCAATAGGAGTTGTCTCACTCTCTGAACCAAACTCATTGCCTGCTACAACTCCTTTTCCATGATCACCTGTAGGCTGAAAATCAGTTTGAAACAATACATCTTCCTTATCCTTTTGTTTAGATTTTGCAAACATCATTAAATATCCCCGTTTAGTCTTAGGATCCTTCATCAGATCATACAAATCTTTCATCAGTTCAAACACGGATTTATCTGAAGCCATCTTTCACTTTGAAGCTGGTCAAAGAGTGTCTTACCCTGCTTAACTGTCCACCCAAATTTGAATGCAATTTTTTATTTTTTTTATTTTACCAATTCTGCTTCTCGGGCTTTTCGACAAACAGTTTATTAAACTGCTGTTCTGAACTTTTTTTTTTTTTTTAAAGTTAAAACTCCCGATACAGATATATCCATAGCAGAAATTCTAATCCCAAAATTGATCAATTTGATAGATGTATCATTTTATCAAATTGCACTCATTGCATTACACACTGAAATAGATTCTAAAATGAAATACATTTGCTACTTAGATAAACAAAATCCAAGCTATTAGCAAAGTCACGTATGGGGTAGATATGCATGCACAACCTCAACTACTATACTTCCAATGTCCCCTCCACAAGCCATTATACTCCTCATAAACCCAACGTAACCATTAAAAAAAGACTGCACAACAGATTGCAGCTAAAATGATGAATTTGGAGATTCACTTGCCTCTATTCAGTACTAGCTATGGATGCTACTATGGTTGCTCTTGTCTTGTCCCTTTGTAGTTTTCTCTTTTCCATCACTACAAGTTGTGCATTCATTTCTTATTTTATCTCTTTTATGGTGTTGTCATAGGGCTTGGCATCATGACGAGTAATGCTTGCAAGGTGGTATTTGAAGCGATTGATGCCTTCATGATATAGGTTCTAGTATCTTATGCAAACAACTATCCTAGGTGCCATTCCGTGTATGACATATTTCAAAGTGGGGTCTCTAGTTCTTGGGGGATGAGTTCAATTAACTAGTATTGACTAGGTTGAGCATGAGCCTAATGTGGAGTGGGAGTTTGATCTAGAGGCCAAGGGTTGTCTATAAATCAGCATAAATTCAATATAAATTACTATAAATCAGCATAAATTTATTATAACCTAATGATTTTATTTCTGAAAAAGAAGTATAAATCAGCAAAATAATTTTTTATAGAGAAAAACAATGATTTCATTCAAAAAATGAGTTTAAATGTCCAAGGGATTGAATTTAATTGGTTAAAGCATTGAGCTCTCAATGTGGAGACCTAAGTTCAAATCCCAATGGGACATCTAATATGGAATTCAATTTTATGGCTCTTGGTCTTCCATAGTTGGTTTATAATGTGGAGGTAGTTTCTAAATAAGTGGATTTCTAAGTTTTGACTCCTAGTCTTCCATAGGTTTTTTTCTAGTGTGGTTGCTTGAAGGGAGCTGAAATTAGTCTCATGGTTATGCTTGCAAGAGCTTGTATTGGTCTCATGTTGATGCTCATATGAGAAAAATATTTTAAAACTATTAGCAATATAAAACAATGAGTTTAAATGAACAAAAAAATGCTCATACTTCCAATTTTTGGGAAGTAAAATCATGAATACTACTAAATACATGCTAAATTTTAGCAGCTAAAATGAATGTAAATGCTTTGAAAAAAACAAAACAAAAATAAAAATAAATTATTAATCTACCCTTGAAATTCTTCGAATGTTCCCTTCAAATTTGCTTAAAAATCCTTGCAATTAGCTCAAATGTATGCAAGAATGTTGTGTGAAGAAGTGAGGGGTGTGTTGACTTTTATAAGAAAAAAACACACATTTTGAGCATATTTTTCGCATTTTGTGAGTCAGTGGCATGGATTTGTCAAGTTTTTTTTGAAAAACATGCCAAATTTTTTGGTGAGTAATTGCCAAAATCTCGCCATAAAAACATGAGTTACTTGTCAAGCCAAAAATCAAGCGAGTATTCATTGACTCAACCATCTATGGGTAGATGTGCTCAAGGCATCCATATAATTATAAATGGTAAAAACTTCATTATAAATCTTTTACAATTTAATGATATGGATAGTGATGTTCTACTTGGTTATATTTTCCTTTACAAAATATGAGGCTTTTGTTCTAAGAAAAACTTAGATATGCCTTAAGAATAATGGTAAGCAAATTAAGATTTCTATGTTAAAATTTGCTAATCATAGGCTAGAACAAAAGGAAGGACAAAAGAGGTTTAAGAACATCTCCAAACTTTTCAATTGGAGAAAATTAAAAGAAAACAAACATTTGAACAAATAGAAGATAGTAGGTTATGCATAATTCAAGAAAAGTTTGAAAATGAATGTTGTAGCATGAACCCATTAAATTTTTGGACAAAATATCAAGAGGAATCTGCTATTCATATCTGTCCAAAATGTCAGCTTATCGTTCGTTATGAATTAGTTTATATTCTAAGCCCTATTGAAGTCAAAGAAATGGATGAACAACTCAATGAGATACCAAAAGAAGCAAAAGTCCATTTTCGTGTTCAACATTTTTGATTAACAAGAGAGCAGAAAGGGGAAGAGGTAAGAATTTTTTGCATAAATTATAAACCTCTTAATGATATTATACTTTCATTCAATTAGCCAATTCCTTTCAATTTAGATTTGATAAGAAGAGCAACCACAAAGTATTTTTTTAAAGTTTGATTGTAAATTTGGATTTTGGCAAATAAAGGTAAAGGAAGAAGATAAATATAGAAGAGCCTTTTAGTCCCTCAAGGACTATATGAATAGAATGTAATGCCTTTTGGTCTTTGCATTGCAACAACATGTTTTCAAAGAAGAATAGATCAAATGCTCTGTAATGTCCCCTTCTCAGCAGTAGTTAGTTCTGTTGCTTGTCAGCCTATCCTGGATGCCCGCAGGCTTGTCGGAAGTGAAATTAGGGTTTCCAGCTGCTTGGAGGTTTCTTTGGTGTTTTCAGGGGTTTGCATGCAGTTGTTTTGCAGAGTGGTTTCTGGGTCTTTCTAGGTTTTCAGAGAGCTTTAGAATGATGTGTCATGCGTCTGCATCTGAGGTCTTTTCCAAACTTACTATTTTTAGTAAGTTGCGTCGACTGCTCGGATTGTGGTTAAAATGAGTTTGGGACCGTTTACTATTTTAGTAGTATGCTATTTTTAGTAAGTGCTATTTCTGGTAGTGTTATGTTTGGCAGTAATTCAGCTTTTGCAGTGCAATTCTTTTTTGGGTAGAGCAATTTTGGTAATATGGGCCTTAGGCACTTTTGGGCTTGTTGAGCAAATTGAATGACTTAAGTCATTTTAATATTTTAATATCCTTTTGGACCATTGGCCTAATGGAATGACTTAATGTTGTTTTAAAAGGTGGGCCTTGAGGGTGGACGCCCTATGTGAAGTATTTTAATATTTTATAATGTTTGTTATTTGCCCATATGCCTTGGATGCCTAGGAAGATGGAGAATAAAGTTTATTTTAAAATTATATATTTCAAATATGCTTTGGGCGTCCCTTTTGGAGGGAAAAGGTGGAATCCAAAAGGTCATCACAAAGTGCTATTTATACAAGGCTTTGCTCATTCATTTGGCATCCATTTGCTTATTACGTTGAAGTGCTGCTGAAATGATTTCAGACCCCTTGCTTCGAGGAATGCATACCTCTTAGTTATTATCGATTTCGTGTTTAAAAGATAACACATAGCTGATTGAGATTGCTTCTTCATCCGGAAGTTGCAAATTGAGCTTCATAGTTGATTGTTTTGGTTGATATTTCTGTTTTGAAGTTGCTGGTTCGAGTATGGCTAAAGCATGTTTTCATTCGTAACTCCTTGGGTTAAATTTTTATCATTTTGGGTATTGGCTCCATCCATTCTACTACTCTAGGCGCCTATTTCCTCACAGTTTCAGAATTTTTAGTGAAGAGTGGATTTTGCTAGACAAGGTCGACCTCTCTTGGAGGCCGCCCCATCTTGGAGCTTGCATTGGGATTTGTGCCCTTCTTGGAGGAGCTGATTGGAGGTGTCTATCTCTTGCATCTTGGATGCCTAGCTCTCATTGATCATTAGCATTCAGTTTGGTGAAGATTGAAGATGTTTTGGCAAAGTTCTATGCATTTTGGTGAATCCTCTCCTTGTTGGTTTGATTTTTAGATTATTGTGATTTTATATCAGACCTGATACTAGCCTGTTAATCTTCAGAATTTCAGTTGGTTTTCATGTATTTGATATTGGAGATGATTGCCTAACTCGTTGATGATCTATTGCTATGTAAATCTCCTTTCATTTGCAGCTAAAGTTATATTTTGTAATGCTGATTCAGTAGTACTGATCAGCCTTTTATATTTCTGCACTTTCTTTATTTTATATGCTGTACTTCCGCCGAATAAGTGGTCAAGTTATTTATATTTTCAGTTTGCTTCTTTACTCCCATTGAATAAGTGGTTGAGTGTTTTAATTTCTAGTTGTAATAACACTCCCGCTGAATAAGTGGTAGAGCTTTCATGGTCGGTTATCCGCCTACATTTACATTTCCAGCATTTACTTTCAAAATGGTTGGCAAACTGTCTGCAACTTTGTAATTTCATTTCCGGTTTATAGCTAACGATCCCCTTGCACTGTATGCTCTCACCTCACCCACATCGGGATCTTGGTGATCAAAAAGTGAAGGGTTCCTTTCAAGTTGGTTATATTTTGGAGCTAACCTTAACAGGTGCATTATTCTGTGTGAAAATTTCAAAAAAAAACTAAGAGGGATATTTCATGCTCAAAGTCCCAAACATTTAAAATAATTTTGTGTTGTATTTGTTGATGACATTATCATTTTTTCTAACAATAATTTTGAGCATGAACAACTTTTAGAGCATTTTTTTGAAGCTATCAAGATTCAAACAACATGGAATTTGTCCATCTGCCAAGAAGATGGTCGTTGGTAAAACTAACATTGATTTCTTAGTTTTACATTTATATTTAGGCAAAATAAAGCTTCAACCTCATTTTGGAGAGAATTCAAGAATTTCTAGATGTAATAACATATAAGAAGCAGATTCAAAGATTCTTAGGATGTTTGAATTATATTTCTTAATTTTATGAAGACTTGGCAAAAGATAGAAAAAGAATCCAAGACAAGCTGATGGCTAAAAGCTAAGGTTGGGACAATTTGGCCATTGGAGCAGTCAAAAGGATAAAAAATAAATGTTCAAAACTTCTAGTGTTTCAAATACCTTAAAGTCGTCTTCCTCTGATTTTATATATTGATGCTTTTGATAATACTTGCTCAACTTTTTTTACACAGGAATATCCAAATGGCTAGAAATAAATATGTGGATACAGGTCAGGTACTTTCATAGAGACAAAATCCAGGTATCACATAATTCAAAAAGAAATACTAGCTATGAAGAAAGGTATTGAAAAATTTAAAATTTTCTTGAAACCTAAACATTTCACTGTAAGAATTGACAGTCAAGCAATGAGAAGCTTGTTAAAGAAAAAGTCTAACAAAAATATGGAACAAGGGAGAATTACAAGATGGTTTTTGCATTTTTGAGTTATGATTTCAATATGGAATGGATATAAGGTGGAAACAATCCATTAGGAGATGCTTTAACCAGTGAACTCTTTGCAACCATTATCATTATTGAAGAAGACCAAGAGCTAGCATTGCCAATCTTTTTTCTTGAACCCATATTTGATAGCTGGTTGTTGAATAAATAGCTAGATGAACTCTCTAGTTTGATTAGAGATAGTTGAACTAGAGGCATGCAGATTTTGAGGAAACACTTTTGAAAGAATTTGGGTTGAAAGAGGCAGCTATGACAATTAAGCCATGGAATGCATTTATAGATGATCTTCAAATTACTAGATTCGCAAATTTTTGGTGGCTGAAATATTTTAAAAATGTTTAAATTTGGTTTAATTAATATTCTTTCCTTTTATCAGTACTAGTTTGAAGACTATGCAGATATTTTTGGTGATCTAGAATTTGGAATGATGGATTTCTTTGATAAAATCAAAATAGGTTTTGGAGAACATTTTAACACTAGATTAAGAAGACAAAGAGAAGCAAATTGGAGTTATTCACTTCCAAGGATTGAATTTTATCCAACTCCAGATGTTGATTCTCCAAAGTAGTTATTTGTGACAGTTAGGTAAAACTCAAGCTAGCTGAAGTAGCATGGAAAATTGAATGGGACCATATCCTTTACGATATGATCTATCAAATCCATTTTGCTTTTAGAAGAAATCAAGTCTTATAGAGATATATGCTCCCATGTGAAGACCTTCTCTGTTTGTTGGAAAAGCTATGGAGGAAGGACATAGGACGATGACCTTTGTTGGTCACTTGATAGAGTTGTGGAAGACTTGATGGGCCCTTTCATTTTATTTTGTCATCTTTGTACAATATTTTATCTATTATCGGTTGATGCTGAATCTTTGTATGAACCCTTGATCTTCTTGCATCCTTTCTATATAAGCAAGAGACATTGAGTTCATTCAACATTTAGGAATATGATTTGGGTTTGCATAGAGTCTTAAGAGTGTCATGAGACATACGCTCTTAGCTTGCTCTTAGAACGATCTTGTTAATCAAAATTTGATTTAGGATTTGTGTAAGTGAAAGATACCCTCTCAAATTTTTTGATTTTTCAATGACAATTACAATTGTAATCAAGCAACTGTTAAGGTTAGCTGAAACCCAAAAGGATGCAAAAAGAACTCTAACCAAGAATGTGCCCTAAAACCACTTAAGGAGGAGGGGTGGGCATATGGTAAGAGGATCCCTAGGATCTAGTAAATCACTAACTGAACTGATTACAATAGAATGAGAGGAATTAAACTCGACACCAAGCATGTGCACACAAGATCCCTTAAAAGGCAAGGTGCTATCATATGGTGGAGTGCTAATAACAAAATTGAGAGTACTTAGGTGGATAACCAGCCATGAAAGAAATTCCACACTTCCACAAAAACAGTGGGGGGAAAGAAATTACAAATAAATGATTCATCCGCTGCGGCAGGCATCCACTCGAGAGTGGGGATTCACCACTTGACAATGGGTATAAGAAAGCTTACAATTCATTTATCCACATTGGTGGTATACCATCCAGGGGTGCTTAATGTGAAATTAGAAAAATAATGCAGCAATGATAAATTGGAACAGTACTACTATTAATAGTTTTTACAAATAGAAAAGAGCTGCAAATTACAAGAGTTTCACAATGATTTCAAAGCACCAAGATATAAGATGATTTCATGTTAGATATTACAAGAATTGATGAAGAAAGACTGAAAAGCAAACTGAAATAATTCTGATTTAGAAATCTGCAATTCTGGAAATGAATTATCAGCAACTGCAGAACCAATCAAATGCTCATAACTTCACCAAATTACCTCCGATTGAACTGAAATCTTTTGCAGATGATCTCTAAGAGGATAGCGTCCAAGAACCAAACATGAATCAACATCAAAACCTTCTTATTTTTTTGGCACGAATCCCAATGCCACTAAGAAAGGTACGACCCTCCTTGAAGGGCGATTTTAGCATAAAAAATCAGAAACTTCAAAATTAAATCTGCAAACTTTTGAGAATGGTCGCCACAAGCATAGAATTTGTTTGATCAAACACCCATTAGCAAATAAAATTCACCATGAGAGTTGCAAGTGAAATCGACTTTCAGCCATGTCTGTAACAACAACTCCAAAACTGAATATATCATCAAAAACTTCACTTGTAAGGCTCAATTTGCTAGTTTGGTTGAGAAGCAACAATAAAAACCAACTAGGTGTTTTCTTTCAAACATGAAATTGGATTGTAACTAGGAGGTCAACATTCTTCGAAGTGAAAAACAGGTTGTCATTCCGACAGCATAATAGTAGTATAAACATTGGATACCAAATGCTGTAGCAAAGCTTCATCTTTATAGAAAGTGGAAAGACTCTTTAGATTCCAAGCAAAGGGCGCCACAACAGACATTTGAATTATTTTCAAATTACAAAAATATAAAGCTCCCTCAAAAAGGCGTCCAACTTCAAGGCATATGACTTCATTAAATATTTCTTAATTAATTTCTTAATGAAGGCATCCCCCCTTCATGGCCACTTTTTAACACAACTTAAAGTTAGTTCACTAGGCCAAGGGGTCAATTGAAAAACATAACATTAATGCCTTTTATTTAACTTTTCCACCAATTAAGCTTTTAAGCCAGAACTGAGAAACACCTTATTACTCCAGCTGAAGAGGAACATACTGAAGAGCTGACAACTGAAGTACTACCAAAAATAGAATTTACTATAAATAGTAAATTCCGAGAAACACCACAAAAACCTCCAATAAGGAAACTCTAATTTACCTCAACAAGCCTACGGGCCTTTGGAATAGGCTGATGAGCAACTGAACTGGTTATTGATGAGACAGGGACATTACATTAAGTTTGTATCAGATTAGATATATGTTTTGGGATTTTGTATTTTTTGTAATAAGTGTTGTTATTCCTGCATATCTTATTAATAATATAAGAGCTATTGTGCAAATTGTGGAACTTTGGGTTGGGGTAATAGTATGATGAAAAATATTTGCAAATGGTGTGTATAATCATTGTAAGTATGAAATTTAATTACACATTATATGTTTTAATGTGAGTGGCCATCTAGTGTCCACTAAATCCACATTGCATTGTTTTTCCTAAATTTTAGGTTCTTTCCCAAATATCTTAACTTTTTAACCTTATGCATTTTCCCATAAGACAAAGTAAGAAATATAATAGACAGCTTTTCAAAGATGTTATAACCATATCGTTATTATTACATGATATTTAAAATTTAAATTGAAGAAAAATAGCAACAAAGGCTAGTTTCTATCTACTAATCTGCATTATCAATTCTTGTGAAGGAAAAATATATTTGAATGAACATTCAGAACAAGTAATTGATTCTCTGAATTTTTTGAACTATTCTTTGGTTTCCTTAGAGGTTTCCTTAGAAAAGATGTCTAGTTTTTGAATCAACTTTTGTGATCACACCTTTTGATCATTCGTTGGGACAAAATTGTATGATAGAAGTGCAGATTGGAACTATCTATATAGATAACTCTAATCTAGTACAAAAAGTCAAATAGTTTCACCATAGGAGAAAAATAATAAATGGACCAGCTGTTACAAACATTAATTATTTGTAATCACTAATTTTAAAACATTAAAAAAACATATCTTCTAAATTGAAGGGTCCCTTTTAATTTGTTCAGAATGAGATCTCCAATAATTGATTAAACCTAAGTCCTCATCATGATTGAAATTATTTGGATGCTTACAAACTTCACTTACTCTTTGAGGCAACCTTCGATATAGTTGTCTTCCACTGCAATTACACTGGTATCCTCCAAGCGGCTATAGTGTTTTGTTGAGGAGTGTTGAGCTAACTCTACCTTGTTTATCCTCTTGTGATGGATGCTTGACTAGGAAGTATCGAACCGGTCGTCAATCAGGTTTGCTGATGAGGAGTGTGGAGCAGTCTTATTCTGTGTAATACCATTATATTGTTCTGTCGGGCCAGAATAATTTGCAATTAATTCTGCAGATAGGCATTTCATATTTAATGTGTTAGTGCATGCCTTTTTGTATGTCTAAATTATTATATGGCACGGGGAAATGCATTGTGCTTGAGGTTCTACAAAAGATACTTTGTATCTTCTTTGCTTTATGGTTTATTCTGTTCATTGAGTGTTATGATATAGGCAATTCCATGGTTTGTTTTTTAACACAAAACTGAGCAGGTAAGATATTTCACATCTCATGTGTAAGGCTGGACATGCATTCATCTTAAAGCTGGGTAATTGCCTAAATTGTCAGTCATACTTTTATGGTGAAAAATCTATATTTCATTGATTGAACAAATAGGCTATATCAAGCATGTACAGTAAATGAAATATTTTATGTTATTCATATGATATGGGTTGCATAAATTGGTGTATTCCTCACATACCAATTTTTTGTTTTCTTGCAGCTGATGGCTTGCGTGCTGACAAATTCTTTGAGCTGGAGACTGCTAAAAAACCAAGGGCTCCTTTTCTGAGAAGTATAATCTATGAAAAAGGGCGTTGGGGGGTTTCACATGCACGGCCTCCCACTGAATCTAGACCTGGGCATGTAGCAATAATTGCTGGCTTCTATGAGGATCCTAGTGCAGTTACAAAAGGTTTGATGTAACCTCTTATTATGCTATGGAGAGAGGTGATCCAAGTACCATTAGTTACAAATATGTAAAAGGGAGTATGCTTTCTTGTATGATTTGGTTTTGTTTTACCTTGTAAAGTATAGAGGGGTATCTTCACAAATTGTCTTTCAATATTTATTTTACTATATAATGTGTTAATTATCTGATTTAGATTGTTCCTTTTATATGTTCTTTTAGCAAAGAATAGTGCAGTGTGAAAGTACTTCAATGCTGTTTTCTGATACAACTTAGCTGTGTACAGTAAATGTCCCTATGGCCTCATATGAAGATTGAAGACATCTACCACTCATTCACAAAAACATATAGATGCATAAATATGCATTATTTATTTTATTCGGAATGCAGATTTTTATGGAGTTTTTGTCTTGACATAATGGGAAAACAATGTTTGGGATCTATTGAACTTTGGGAATGTTTGCATGCTACACAAACATCCAATTGAGTAATATCCTCTAAATTGTGTTCATTAGGAGCGTGGAAGGAATTCTAAGTGTAATTTGTATTGCAGATAGCTCTTTCGTTTGTTGGGAATTGGAATTTTTGTTGAAAATGTACAGCATGGACCTCGTTTATGTTATTCTTCAATTCAGTTGTAATGTCCCTTTTTTCAAATTGAGCCGAGTCGGCAAACCCGAAGCCTATCTTTATTCCTCGTAGGCTAAAGGGAAGATTTGTAGGGGAATATAGTAATAATAATTTATAAGTGTCCAAAAAGTGCCTAAGTTATAACGTTGGGAAAAAAAGACACTTAATTTATTAATATTACATGGGCCAAAAAGCAAATAAAAATCCTAAAGTGAAAAATGGTGAATATTCAAATAAAAGAAATATTAATTACCTAAAAGTATTTAATAATTAAGAAGGGAAAGGAAAAGGGTGAAATTCAAAAAAAAAAAAAAAATTTTAATTACTTTTAAGGGTTGGCTAGTGTAACGACCCCACCCTTGGGTAATTAAATTTTTTCCAACATTTTACTACAAACATGTAAAAGTAACAAGTAACAAAGACATTACAATAAAATTCTTCCTTTCTTTATTGATAAATACATGCAAGTTACAATATATATATTTCCACATGAATTCCATTTTCATTGCAAATATAAATCAGAGTACAAAAGTAAAACAATTACATACATAGCTCGTAAGCTTTTGCACAAATAGTAGTAAGACGGTCCAGGTTCCCTTCCTTTCAAATCTTGGTGTAACTGTCGCCTACTGTGGAAGAGAAACATCACTTGGGCGCTTTTCCGCCAACCACGGACTAGTAATGCGGTCCCCCGCACATCTATCATTCGATAGATGGCCCTCCCTTCGAACGAAGAGATTGGTAAAGTATCCGGCAGTGACAACCCAACTGAGCATAGTGTTGTGTCCTATTCACAACTAGAACCTTGCTATTTCACAATCTCATACTAGTACAAGGATCATGATGAACTGACAGTGAAGTCTCAACTATCTCACATCTAAGTGGATGTCGTACATTTCACTACTTTGGCCAAAGTATTCTCATTCAGTACTTCGAATGAAGGTCATCTATCATATACACTACTCAGGGCCGATTTGACTTAAGGCTATCTTACACTACGCATAGGTATCGTCCTTTACTTTTGGATAATCATTTATCCCAGACTAACCTACAACATTCTACTAAGTAATTTACACAAGATAGGTATATCCCGTTTCAGATAACCTACCTTTAAACAATCTACTTCAAATAGTTACATAAGGGAGGTATATCCTGTTTCAGACAACCTACCTTCAAACAATCTACTTAGAAACGAAACAGTCTACAAGTGTCTTATACCATTCCTCCTGATCAAGAAATCTTTATCCTAGGAGTACTTTTAGCTTACCTCAATTATACCTATAACTTAAGCTGAAAAGACCTTACTAGACCACTATCTTCATTTCATTCCTAGTATCTAGTATCTACTTCAATCATATTCTCCATATATAGAGATCATACAAATAACAATAATACCTAAATGCATTGTCTACCTTTCAAGACAGATAAATGTTCCTTTACACAATCATGCATTACTTATCCTTAACTTCTTAATGTATCTTTTAGACATTCAAAATGCAAACTTTACACAACAACATCATATTATGATTGCCTAACATGTCTTTACAGGTTCTGACTATAAGAACAAAATGATACTTCAAAGGTTTAGCTTGACTTCCCATAAAAATCAAGAAGAATTGAAACCTGATAAACATGCCTGTAAATTAAGCTTCCATAGATGATGATGATTGTCTTTCCTGCAGTAACTCAGGTAGCAGAGTTTTCCCTGTCCTTTCTCATAGTTGAACTCTCTTTCCAGAATTGACTCACACAGAATAAATTGATGTTTCCTCTCACAATGATGGTTACTCACAGCAATGATGAATTCTTCTCAGAATATAGATTACTCACAGCAGTATGATACTTCACAGAATATTGTGCACTCACACCAGTATGACACTTCACAAATTATTGGGCACTCACAATACTGGTTACTCAAAGACAAAATGATATTACTTAGAATATAGAATTCGTAAGAACTGGTGAGGAATTGGTGAGAATTCGCAGCAAGTGCAAGTCTTTAAATAGACTCAGGAAAGCAACACATTTCGTTAAGAAGTTGACATCACATTAATGAAGACTTATTCAAAAGGGCACTTGGCGGGTCTCCAAGCCCTAACTAAGCAAATTAGTAATGATTCGACTTGAGCTAATGACAACATTATCATAATTTTTCAACCATTCAATGAAATTCGCCACTTACAGGAAATTCCTTGAAACATGGCGCCAGCAAGAAGGTGAATCCCTTGCTTGGAAAAAGTCAGGGTTCATCAAACGACAACACAATTCTCATGGCTGCGTCACCCCTTGCAGAATCGTTCCTCCTCGCGAAGCGTGCGGGGTTCAGCTCAAGCGCCATTTTCATTTTATGGGAAAGCTCTCCAATATTTTTCAAACTTACTTTATTAAGTTCATAGTTTGTGCATCAAATATTATTTCCTTAATAAGATTTAGAGAAGCCTTGAGCTATTTCAAATTTAAACAAGGGTGGAAATAATCAAAGTCGATTTCCTATATACTTGGAAATGTTCGATTTCCAAATATTCATGATTAGAAAAAGGTAACAATAATCTTTGTTAACAAAATGACATACATATATAATTTATTAATATTATTTATATATATATATATATAATATTAAAGTTATAATAATTTATATAGATACATATATATGTTATTACATATATATATATATATATATTTATGTTAATTATTTTTAACTTTAATAATTATATATTTATTACATAATATTAATTTATATATATCAACAGGCAATAATAATATAATATTATTAATATCCTTCATGCTACAGGGGATGTATATACCTATACATACATAGCCTAATTACATGTATCTATTGAAATGAACTAATACCATGAGACAGTTAATAGACAAACATCTCTTACCAAAGATAAAAGAAGATACGACTCCTAATGCCAATCTATGGCCATGGATGACTTATCTAACTCAACTGACTCAGTTACTCACTCTAAGGTAAAGTGTGTGTACGCTCAGATAGTTCACATTACCGGTTACCTGACCAAGCCCCTCTCCCGAGTGATATTTCCCCTCTGCTTGGAGGAATGGTTCATGTACCTGCACCCATAAACATACAATCTCGGCAGTTACTTGTTCACAACATTAACAGTATACAAAATATCTTACGTTAGGATATTCATTACTCCATAACTTGCATGCAACATTAAACAAGAATTACACCAATAGAAGTATCAGTCAAATGAGACAATCATTTAAATAGAACACATTCATTTTGATAACAAAAACATGTTTTATTCATCTCAATGATTCAAACATTATAATCAATTGCCCTATGCAATAGTAGCTATACAATCGGGGTGTAACAACTAGAAAAGCATAAAAAAATAAAATATTGGAAAAAGGTATTCTATTCTATCATCGCAAATTTGCAGAAACCCTTGTGCAAAGCTTTGATTTAACAATTTTCCTTATGGATGAAGACCCTCTTGGATCTTTGAGAATTGGATGACAAGAATCTTTTGGTATCCAATGTTGGCCTCATCTAGAGGTCGAATTCAAGCTTATAGGAATTACAAATTATTCCAATTTATAGTTGCAATTTATTAACTTATTTATTTCCGCAGATAGGTTATTTCAGAATAAATTAGCGAGCTGTACCATTTTGGGTGGGGTCAATAAAAAGAAGGTAACAACACTTGGCCGTACTTCCCAAGAGGTTGACTATACCTTCTTAAGGCATCGATAGGGAGAATAAAGATTAAAGGAGTGATTTTGAGGGGTCTTGGGACCTTGTAGGGCTAGTCGTAGCCAACTAAGGGAAAAAAGAAAAGAAATGACGTCAATGAAGATATGCTGCATATGATATCCAAATAATTGAAGGTAATTGTGTCTTTGGTGGTAGAGTGTGAGGAATTCCCTTTTCAGGGAGATCACACCAAGTGGGAAATCACCGTTGAGTAGACAAGAAACATGGAAAGAAAATCAATTAAAAAGGGACGAATCTCCAACCTACAGTTATGGAAGATAGTTACACAGTCGATTCCTATGTGGCTGATTTTCAGACACTTTCAGTAATGGTTCCTGATGTTTTAGAGAGGTGGTTGGTGGTTGTGTTTATTGAAGGCTTAAGTGAGCCTCTTAGAGGCTTAGTCAAAGCTTTCAATCCTATGCCTTTAGCGAAGGTTATTAAGGAGGTCTTGGATCTGGAAACTTTAGCTAATAGAGTTAGATTTCAACCTATAGGATAGTAGAGATCAACACCTCTTGGGGAATCAAAATCAACACCTTATGGACAGCCAAGGACTTCCCCATTTGGGCAGCAAAAGAAACCATTCCACCAAAGTCACCAGAACAAGGAATGGCCTAAAACCAGTAAGGAAGTGGAATCTAAAAGAAAACTCTGAAGGAAGAAGCTTTGCTTTTCATGCAAAGAGCATTGGGAATTGGGGCATAGGTGTCTCCCAAAAGGATAGGTTCATTACATAGAGATAATTTTTGATTATGAGGAGGCAAAGGAATTAAAGGTAGTACCAGAAGAGGAAGAAGTTGAGACAAAAATATTTGAGGTGGAGAAAACTACTAGTAGCACTTTAGCTGCACCTAGGTACCATCCATTCAAAGTTCGGGGAGTACTGAAGGGACAAAAGGTGACAATTCTAATTGATAGTGGGGTAACCCACAACTTTATTGATGAGAGTTTGGTTAGACATGGGGGGCTACCTATAGAAGAATTTCAGGGATTCGATGTGATGGTGGTGAATGGAAATAGTATACCCTATACTAGGAGGGTTAGAGGATTGGACATTACATTGGGTTCATACAAAATGTTTGATGATTTCTATGTAATTGGTATAGGAGAAACGAATCTGGTGTTAGGAGTATATTGGCTTCATTCCCTTGGAGAAATATCCCAAAATTTCAAAATCATGGAGTTGAAATTCCATCATGACGGTAAGAAGGTTGTACTTTGTGGTATGGCCAATGGTGCTCCTACAAAGATTTCCATCTTAGAGGATGGAGAGGGCCTTCCAAAAGGGAGCAATAAGGTGGGTGGCTTAGTGCTTCGTGAGAGATATTTGCACACCCAAGGTTAAGAGACCTTATCTGGTTGAGATACAAACAATTTTGGATAGGCATGGTACAATGTTTAGTGATTTACCCTCACAGATTGCCTCTTGATAAAGGGTTTGAGCACATCATAGAGCTCGAGACAAGTTCTAAGATTGTCATGGTTACTCCATATCATCACTTGAGATCTTTTAAGGAGGAAATTGAGAAAGCTATTAAGGAGTTGTTGGAGATGGGATTCATATGTCCTAGCTCTAGTCCCTTTGTCTCATCGGTGATGTTGGTGAAAATGAAGGATGGCACAATGAGAATGTGTATAGACTATCGTGCATTGAATGAGAAGACCATTAAGCATAGGTATCCAATGCCCATGACCGATGAGTTGATTGATGAACTACATGTAGTAGTGTATTTTCGAAAATTGATTTGAGGTTTGGGTATCACCAAATCAGGGTAAGGGAGGTGAATGTACACAAAACAACTTTCAAATGCCAATATGGACACTTTGAATTCTTTGTTTTTCCTTTTAGGTTAACCAATGCCCCAACTACATTCTAGTCTTGTATGAATCATATCTTGAAAGAGTAGTTGAGAAAGTTTGTTTTAGTGTTATTTGATGACAATTTGGTGTATAGCAAGACTTGGGAAGAGCACCTTCAACACTTGGATGTAGTATTGGGAATCCTTGAGCAACAAACTTTATTTGCAAAAATCCAAGTGTGAGTTTAGGATGACTAAAATTTTATATTTGGGACACATTATTAGTGTACAAGTAGTACAAATGGATTGGGAGAAGATTCAAGCAATCAGAGATTGGCCACAACCCACTTCTTTGACACACTTAAGAGGTTCCTTGGGGCTTTGAAGTTATTACAAGAGGTTTGTGAAAGGATTTTCATAACTTGTTACTCCATTGACATAATTGACAAAGAAAGGTGTATTTAGATGGTTCAAAATAGCTCAAGCTACATTTCAAAAACTCAAATAAGTCATGAGTTCTTGCCCGATACTCGCTGTCCCAGATTTATCTATTCTGTTTGTTCTTGAATGTGATGCGTCAGGGGAAGGAATAGGGGTTGTTTTAATGCAAAAGGGGCATCTCATTGCTTGTGATAGGGAAATTAAAAGATATAGAATGTAGATTTTCCATCTATGACAAAGAAATGTTGGCTATCATGCATGCATTAGCCAAAGTTTGATAGTACTTAGTATGTGGTAGATTTGTGGTCAAGATGAACCACAACAGTTCGAGGTTTTTTCTCTACTAGGACTTAAATGATAGACAACAAAAATGGGTGAGTAAGCTTAAAGCTTATTATTTCGATATAGAGTACGTGAAAGGAAAGAATAATGTGGTAGCTACTGCCTTATCGAGGAAGCCTTATCTATGTTCTATATTTGAGCTTACTGCTGATTGGAAAACATTGATAATAACCAAGTATGTGAAGAATAACTTCACTAATGAGATCCTCAAAGGCAGATCACGAGATGATAGCAGATCACAAGATGATAGGTATAAGGTAGTGGATGATCTCATCCTCTACAAAGACAAGATCTGTTCAGTCCTTGAATAAAAAATTAATATTCTTGAGGACTGCCCATGATACACCCTTGGTTGGTCATCAAGGGTATTTCAAGACTTATAAGTAGGTTAGGGACAAATTATTTTGAAGGGGACTCAAGGGAGAAGACCTCCAATACATTAGGGAGTGCATCACATCAACAGAATAAAGTGGAGCATATTTTTCTAGCATGTTTATTGCAGCCTGTGCCTATACCAAGACAAAAATGGGAGAATATCAACATGGACTTCATTACAGGACTTTCCAAGGTTCATGGGAAGAGTTGTATATATGTTGTGGTGGACAGACTCAACAAATGTGCTCACTTTTTTGCCATTCCCACTGAGTATAAGGCTTCGCAGGTTGTTGATTTGTTCTCTAGAGAGGTTTTTAGGCTACATGGTTTTTTGAAGAACATTGTGAGTGATAGGGACAATCGGTTTCTTAGTTTGTTTTGGTAGGAGCTTTTCCACTTGATAGGTATTGAATTGATTCATAGTACTAGTTATCATCCACAAATAGATGGAAAAATGGAATTTGTTAACAAGTGGATTCAAGGGTAGTTGAGAAATTATGTGGCAAAACAATAACTTGCGTTAAATAGCTATACATGGGTGAGCATTGCTACAACACTATATATCATATGTCAATCGGTATGTCACCTTTTGGAGCATTGTATGGCTATGATGCCCTTACCTTTATGGATTTGGTTATTGCTGATAGTAGAGTACTAGGAGCACAAAACTCGGTTGCACAAAGCTAAGATATATTGAGTGTCTTGAAGGAAAACCTCCAACATGCTCAAAGGTGGGAGAAATTATATTCGGATCGACATCATACAAAGAGGATTTTTGAGGTAGGTGACATGGTTTTCTTGAGGCTACAACCTCACAAATAGTCTTCTATCAAGAAGAGTGGAGTTGAGAAGCTCAAGCCCCATTTCTATGGGCTATATAGGATCACACAAAGGATTTGTGAGGTGGCGTATGAGCTTGAGTTAGTAGAGCAATAGGATACACGTGTTCCATGTATCATGCCTCTAAAGGGCATTGGGGCAACATGTTAGTCCTTCTATTAAGTTGCCTCCCTTGGATGTTGAAGGCAAATTGATATTGGTACCTGAAATGGTCTTGGATGTCAGAGAAAGGAAATTGAGGAAAAGGACAATTATAGAGTATTTAGTACGATGGAAGGACCTTCCTATTGAGGATGCCACTTGGGAGGGTGCAGAGATTTTTGAGCATCCTAGCTTGCAATTTCTTGAGGGCAAGCAATTTTGGAAAGGGCAGACTGTAATGTCCCCTTTTTCGAATTGAGCTGAACCGACGAACCTGAAGTCTATTTTTATTCCCCATAGGTTGAAGGGAAGATTTGTAGGGGAATAATATAATAATAATTATAAAAAGCACCTAAGTTATAACATTGGAAAAACAACAATTTATTATTACATGGTCGAAAAAGCAAATAAAAATCATAAAGTGAAAAATGGTGAATATTCAAATGAAATCTTAATTATGTAAAAAGTAATTAATAATTAAAAAGGGAAAAGGGTGAATATTCAAAATAAAATTAAAAGTAATTTTTAATTATTTTTTAGGGCTGGTTGGGAAAATCATACAGAAATAAAATGTTTGAAAAAGGTATTCTATTCTATCGTTGCAAATTTACGAAAATCCTTGTGCAAAACTTTGGTTCAACACTTTTCCTTGAGGACAAAAACCCTCTTGGATTTTCTAGAATTGGAGGACGAAAATCTTTTGGTTTCCAATGTTGGCCTCATTTAGAGGTTGAATTTGGGCTTATAAGAATTGTAGGCTATTCTAGTTTACAATTGCAATTTATTTAAACTTATTCATTTCCACAAATAGGTTATTTTAGAATAAATTATAGAGCCGTACCATTTTGGGTGGAGTCAATAAAAAGAAGGCAACAACACTTGGCTGTACTTCCCAAGAGGTTGACTATACATTCTTAATGAACTCACTACTCAATGAAAACAAGTCTTGGCAAGCCCACATATCAAACTTGCCATGAGTACTTGGCAAGTTTGACACATGGACTCATTGGGACATGGGTCCCAAAACATGGATTTGGATATTGAAATGTGGAAAACAAATGCCGTGGAGTATGAAGGAAACCCCCAAATGAAAATCTTGTCATGATTCACAATTACCAATCATAGCAAGGTGTTCGATAAAGAAACTAGACAAAATGAGAGGGTGTCCAATTGAAATATCCTTGAAGGAATATTTTATAATTTTTAAAATTCTGATTTTTTTTTGAAAATTTTGAAATGCAATATTTAAACAAAAATATGCTGCTTGAACTCAAAATCATAGACCAAATATTTTGATAAATGTGAATGTAATATTCACAAATATTGTTGAAAACACTACTTTAATACAGTATTCAGGGAAATTTAAAACATTATTAAAAAAACCTGAAATAAGGTTGAGTAGGGCTGCAACCAGAAGTACTATCTTCCACATAAAATAGGGGGCGGCTAGAAAAATATAATTCAAAGTACGATCTCTTTTATAATTGTTGTGACTCCGTTTTGAATGTTTTGGAGTTATTTGAAAAAGTGCAGCTAGGTGTAAGGGTCCCACAACCCAATAAAACTGCGATCCACAATCTTTTATTCTGTTTGCTGTATTTTAAACTCTTGTGATTCTTTTGTGGGAAAAAAAATGTGATTATATTGGTGGACTCCCACACCCACTTCCAAATGGATTAACTGCTTTGAAAATCACAAATAATATGATTTACGACTTCCAAACTTTCCATTACTTGTTCCAAGTCAGCTTTGACTTCAAAATAATTATTTTTAGACTTCCCAAAATCTCTTTGTAGCCCCTTTTTAAATGGTACGACAAGCTTGAATTATTGATGTGGTTGGCAATCAAAATTTTATTGTTGGTTTTTTCAAAATAAAATAGAGATTTTTGTATTATTTAAATACTATTGATACTTGCAAAAATATAGAAAATAATATTTTTGTATTTTCTGATCTGCTTAAAACCTAAAATTCCTATAAGCTCAGATTTGACCTCTGAATGAAGCCAACAGGGGAATCAAAAGATTTTCGTCTTCCTATTCTTGATAATCTAAGAGGGTTTTCATCCTCAAGGAAAGATGTTGAACTAAAGCTTTCCAACGAGGGCTTTTGAAAAATTGATAATGATAGAATGAATTCTTTTTCCAATAATGCCCCTTGATAAGTAGGAGGTATTTTCCACAACGTGTCAAATTATGATATTGCTATTAGGATTCAACCTTGTAGTTTTCAAGTCAAACTCATTGACCCATGTTTCATGAGTAGTGGTTCACAAGAACCCATCTCTCATGATAATGAATGGTCCACTTAGCACTCATTGCATCTAGGTGATGCTCACAAAGGTGAAGCACTGGGCTGTCCTAGTGCTTCACCTTTGTGAGCATCACCTAGATGCAATAAGTGCTAAGTGGACCATTCATTATCATGAGAGGTGGGTTCTTCTGAACCACTACTCATGAAACATGGGTCAATGAGTTTGACTCGAAAACTACACGGTTGAATCCTGATAGCAATATCATAATAATGCCCCTTGTTTAATCTTTTCCATCCAACCCTAAAAGTTTTATTTACTTTTAATTAATATTTACCTTTTCCCTACAATCTTAATAAATTGTCTTTTTAAATAATTAAATATAAGTTGTTTTTTAATTTTCCACTTTTTCGACAACTTAAATATTTAACCATTTAACATTTTAATTATTTTTTGCACAATCACCAAAGTTATGGAAACACAAATCCCAACCACACCACCAATACCTTAAGTGCATAGGAAGTCAATCTAGATGAAGATTGGTGCTCTCCCAAGGCGATAGATTTTTCCAAGAAATGTGGAGTGCTCCCAGAATGTTGGATCCGCACAAGGAAAGTATCATTTGCACTCATCTTGGCTCTAGGAACTCTTTGCTACTGTTAGACTAGCTTCTCGATAAAGATGACACTCTCCAAGAAAGTTGGAGTTTTCAAAAATGTTGGAATGGATTGAAAAAGGGACATTACACAAGTTAATTATACACCCTCTGATATGTGGGTTTTGTCTTAAATTGTAGTTTGCAGGTGGATTTAGGGCTTTTACATTTGCAATTGTGAGGGCTTTTCTCGTTGTTGCCACCAAAAAACTTATGTTTGAAATGGCAAAGATCAATCTGGTAGAGTCCTAGTTTGAGTATTTTTTATTTTTCAATTTTGTGAAATAAAGATAATACAAATCTAGCTTGTGAAAAAAATTCATGATATGTGTATATGGTTTGTAATTTTTACAGCTCTCCCTTTTTGGTCTATGTAAAAATTTCACATATGGTCTATGAAAAAAATCCTTTTTGTTGTGGGAAAGAAGTTTGTTAAAAGTTTGAAAATTTAAGGAATTTATTTGGGTCTCTTCATAATTTTGTTTGTCTTGCAAATGGCAAATATCCAAAATTTAATTTTATATCGGAGGTGCAAAAGTTAATTGGGCAATTTTAATATTTTCCATTCGGAGTTACAAGATACTTACAATTGTTGGCTAGTAGTTGTGTGATCAATTTTTCTTTTCTCTGGAATTGGCAAGAGGCAATTGCAAATTACTGTAATTTGTAATTTGAATGAATATGCAATTTATGACAATTTTCAGTGAATCATTATAAATTCATTATTTTTATCAGCTGGCTGTTGTATTTGCATGACAATGCGATATTGTACTCATAGGATATTCAAATCTAATAGAAAACACTTCTGCCACATTTTACATAATCATTTGATACATTTTGTAATTGTTTTTTTCATTAAATTTATGTTTTTATAAGAATTTCAAGTATTTTGAAAAGTTGTTAAGTTTTTTGAGTTGAATTTTTTGTGGTTTGTTGAGTCTAAGCATGTGAATTGTGGTTTAAAGAACCTAAACTGATCATATGTCACAAAAACAACATGGATGTGAAGGAGAGAAGAAGATTTATTGAAACCTTAGGAAAACTAGAGGATTAGACAAAGTTGGAAGAACTGCAAGCTAATGTAGTGACATAGGTTATTGATCATGAAGTGGCTAATGGTGATAATTTTGATGTAGATATACATATAGTGATGCCATAAAACACTATGGATGCAAAGGAGATTATTGAAACCTTGAGAAACATAGATGATGAGATGGAAGTGGAAGGATTGTCACAAGCTATTGTGGCAACATAAATTATTGATGATGAAGGGGTTGATGATAAAATCATGTCCCCTTTTTGACCCTAGGTGCGCAACATGGTTCTTTAGCCTATTTTCTAATTTCCTGTAGGTTAATGGGTTGGGTTAGGGAGATTATTTTAATAATAATTATATTCAGTCTTAGTGTTATTTTTGTTAATAGTGTAAGAGGGCACATTATTTATTATTTCTTGGCTGCCTAAATGGAGCACAATAAGGCCTTATGTAACTCTTAGTTATATTTTAATTACTTTTGGGTAGAGTTACTAAAGTTATTTAAAATTAGATTTTCAAGGGAAAAATTAAATATTTTAATTTTAATTCTCAGGGAGTCTTTAGAAAGGGTTTGAGGGCTCATTGCAACTTTGTCAAATTATCCAAAAACTCTTGTATTCAAAATTAAGCCTTGTGTTCATTTCTTGCCCTAGAATGAAAATCCTACCTACAAATGGTATTGAGAATGAAAATCCTCCATTCTAAAGGAGAAATTCCATCTTGGGATTTGAATTGGGCTGATTTGCATTGTGTTCATAATTTGCTGTTGGTGTGAAGATTTCATTTTTTTGTATGGTGTGATTTATTTCCAAAAAATACACAATTATAAGTGTGCTGTTCCAATAACTTGTGTTGTATAATTTTTGTAGTTTGTGGTTGAAGTTCTAGAGTAATGTTAAGTATTTTCAGACTACAGTGTGTAGTTTAGATTTAGAAGTGATCATCATGTTATTAATTGCTGCAATATTTAATATTTAATTTGTGTATATATTGTAGCTTTACCTAGGTCATACCATATCCTAGCTTAGTTGCTAAGCATAAAGTGGAAATTAATTTGTTTGTGGGGTCATATCCCATGTTCCATGCTGGGCACCCACTCTAAGATTTCATACAAGTCAAGATGAGGGTGTGTGGTTAAAAAGGGTGAATCACACCATTTTGGAAAGGAAAATGGGTGTTGTACCATGCCAAAAAGGGAGGCTTACCATGTTAGGACTCCCCACTTTGTGATTTCAGTTGTAATAATAGATTGCATCGGAATTTGGACAATTTTATAGGGCCGTACAATAGCAAGGTCAACAAATTACCATTTCAGTCACAAATATATTATTATAAAATATAGTTAATAAAATCTCTTTAAATCTGCTGATTGGGACTACATTCAAGAAGCAAATATGAAGAATAATCAATAAGAGTTTCAACTAGTTATGTATTGTAATCTCTATTAAGTTTACCACTAGTTTTAGTTGCGTATCATTTGCATAAATTTAGGTCTTCTGTTGAGTTGTTTTCATCCTAATACTTGTTTCATGATTAATGATTGGATGGCATAGCCACTAAGCGTTTGCATAGATTCTTCGCTAATTTCGCGTGAGTCAAAATTGGATGATAAAGTTTATCATTTTGTCATTGATGCATTTCCGCTTGTTATCTACTAGTTTGGCATGGTCGGAATTTGCATATCATAATTTTCCATTTTGGCATGATCAATTCTATGATTCGATATTGTTGTAATTTGGTCGGCAAGCTGCCAATAAGTTGCTAATTATATTCATAGTCTTTGTATGATCTCACCTTTCTTACATTGGGAGCTTGGTGATTGGATAGAGCTAGGATTTGAGTTGATTGTAAATTTTTTTGGTGGGCTTGAGCTAACCATCCTGCTAGCGATCTTGCCAACTTATGTAGAAGCTAGCTGAAATATCCCACCTCTAATAGGATATTTAATTTTTTGATTTTTACCACTGAAATGTCCTTTGCCAAGATAAACGATAAATTTTTCCAAACACTTAATAATATAAAATATACTTTAAATCATTTAAGTTCCTTTTTAATAAAGTCCTTATGTCTCCCTTTTAACATAATAAATTAATAAAGCATCATTAAATAGATCACTTTATTAATTTCCATTTAACCCTTATATCTCCTTTTAATAAGTCATCATTAAATATCAATATTATTGAAGTCAAATAAATTATAACTTTAATAATATAATAAACCATTAATCCTCAATAAATCACCCCACACCAGCTCAAATAATGATCCGATCATATTTTCCAGATGTAGGCATGATGACGACTGATCCAGATATGACTTACTATAAATAGTAAGTATAGGCGATATGACCAAGTGACTTACTATAAATAGTAAGTGAGCGTCAAAGTGTCTTGAATAGCCTCCAAAAGGCACACCACAACAAAATTGGAAAACTGAGCTGAAGAATATTGCAATAAGCACCAAAGGGTTTGCTGAAGAACCAATAATCACCCTCAAAAGGGTCCCCTAAACACCTTGTTAGCCTACGGGGAATAGTTGGTAGGCTAACCAGTGCATCCGACCATTGCTCAGGAAAAGGGGACATTACACTAACCATTTGATGCATAGTTATATTTAATATGTATTCTAGTGATAGAGCAAATAGATATTATTAAATGGAATTAGAAAAAGGTTCTAATTTCTTGAGAATACAAAAGTTGAGTTTTCATCCTCAAATTTGGGGGTAGAAGAGATTAATATGGCAGAAAGAGAGAAGAGAGCTATCAAAGAAGATGATTCAACAAAGGCATGTTACAATAGGCTTGTACAAAGGAAAGAACACCCTATGGATATGTTGGCTTTGTTGATTCACACAATGCAAAATAATGTGAATATACCTAGGAATCATGAGCCTAGACATTAGAATGGTGAAGGGAGCACTTTTGGGGTCAATAATCATAACACTCACAACCACACCTAGAGGATCGTAATTGGTTCTATTGCTAGACTTATCCAACCTACTTTCCTTTGTAGGGAGGAAGAAGTTCCTAAAGTAGAAGTCTAGACTTTGGTGGTTGATAACATCACAACTTGTTATGTTGAATATAGAGCTCTTTTAGATGAGATCTGAAATGAAATATCTCTTGCCAATTTTAAGAATATGAAGAAGTCAAGAAATAGCCCTAGACTTGAGCCTAGACCTCAAGTAAATTAGAGAGATTTGCAACATGCTTTGGGGAAATGATCACTTTCCACTTTTAATGGATCTAGCAAGTGTACAGCTAGAGTATGAATAAAGAGGATGGACACATATTTGTCACTCAAGCCAATTTTGGAAGATGAGGCCACTAACATTGCCACCAACTTTGCCACTCTCCATCTCAAGGAATAACACATGAATGGTGGTATCATGGGTTGATTACTCAAGGGCACAAATCTCATCAACTCCTATGATGAATTCAGTAGGAGGATAATTGAAAATTTTGATAGAAAAGTTCTCAAAGCTCATTTTTAGGAATAGGCATAGCTAAAGCAATATGAAATTGTAGAGAATTATGTGGCTGGTTTTCAAAAGTTGTCTGTGATGGCTCTAGATGTTATAGAAAGAAGGTTGATTATGTTGTTTGTTGAAGGTTTATTTGAGCCTCTCAATGACTTAGTCAAAGCCTTCAAACCTCCATCCTTATAGGAGGCCATCAAGAGATCTTTGGCACTTGAGACTACCATTCCAAAAAGTAAAAGTTAGTAGAATTTTTCCTCGAAAGAAACCTTTCCACAAGAGTTTCAATTGGCGAAAGAATTTTTTTTCAAGGAAAGATGAGGAAGCCAAGAATGAACTAAGGAGATAGAAGCTTTGCTTCAAATGCAAAGAACCATGGGCTCTTGGTCATAGATGCCTTGAAAAGGGACAAGTTCATTATGTTGAAGTTGATTTAGATGAAGAATCTAGAGTTGAAGAACTTGAGCCTAAAAGTGAAGGAGAAGAATTAAAGCATGAGGTGTAGGAAGAAGGAGATACCTTGGGAGATATCCTTGCCAAAATTTTTGGTACTTCCACATGTTGTGACCTTTTTTCACACATCGCCCCATTCAAATGGGGACCCCCAATTTTTGCTCCATTTTGGTCTTTTGGCTTTTGTTTTGCGTCTCTCTCTCTCTCTCTGATTTCTCTGTCCTTCCGGGGATGTCCCCGTTCTTTGACCTAATTGGAAATTTTGGCTAAATCTGTGAAATTAGGGTTTTGTTCTTCAGGGTAGTTTGAAGTTGAATCAAGTTGATAAATTGACAACTAAGCTTAACATTGCTTTCAGAAGGCTTCCAGCAGGCTCCCACTGAATTTTCATCATGTTCTGACGACTTACTATTTTTAGTAAGTGTTCAATCTGTGAGCTTTTCATCAGGATTTTGGGATTCTAACTACTTCAACACATTCAGGCAGCTTCCAAGGGCCTACACATGAAATTTGAGCTGATTCAGACAACTGGCTATTTTTAGCAGTTCTGGCTTCACGAGCTATTTTCAGGGCTTCAACATACAATTCTTCGATAAATGACAGGAGAATTGATCTGGGTTTTTCTAGACCTTCGCGATGGTGTAACATGCAAACCAAGATGGTGACTTTCAGAGTTCAGCCTTCCAAGGCTATTTTTAGGGTTTGCATGCAGAGTTCTTTAATGCATGTCCGGATATTCCATGTGGGTTTTGCGAGAGCTTCGCAACGATATGACATGCAAGCAGAGAAGATCAAGTTTCAGGGACTTACTATTTTTAGCCAGTGCCCGCATGTAGACCAGTTTTCTGGGTTTTTCTGGGTTTCTTGAGATCCCACAGGCAATATGACATGCAAAATCATTCGGCAGTGGATGAGTCACTTTTCAGGCAGTTTCTATTTTTTAGCAGGTACACTTTGGCAGCCGCCTAACACTCCAGTTCAGCAAGCAGAACGACATGTAGAAGGAACGAAGTCAAACGAAGACCGTTCGGGATACATGCAGGTCAAATTAGGGTTTCCACTTTTATAGGGGGTGAAATCCAGAAATTGTCAAAACGAAGCACCTCACCAACATCAGCACACTTCAAGGTACCTGCTGGCAAAATTTGAGTGAAATCGGAGAACTTACTATTTTTAGTAAGTCAGGGCACGACTATAAATAGCAGGTCTGCACCCGAGGTTGGCATCAGAGCGACACTCAAGTTATCAGGGCCAGGCGTTGCAAGTTTCAAGTCAAACAGAGCTACTGAAGTCAAAAAAATCAAGGACTTACTATAAATGGCAGGTGGCTATAAATAGCAGGTCAGGGCAGATAACTGGCAAAACGAGTCCACCAAGCAAAGGAGGTCACATGGTGTAAAATGCATGACAGACGGAGCTGTGGAGGTCAAAATAGCAGAGACTTACTAAAAATAGAATGTGAAGGCAGGCTAAAGAGGTCAAAATATTCTAAGTATAAAACAAAAGCTCCACCATCAGAAGGCGCCCTCAACTCAAAATGGAAGCATGCTAGTGGAAATGCGCCCACATCAAGGATGATAGCCTGAAAATTTTCTAAGTATGAAACAGAAGTAGCCACCCCTAAATGCGCCCTCAAGCAAGGATATCAAGCAAGAAAATATCTAAGGCATGGCAAATTCCTGGAGACCCCCCCAAATGCGCCCTATCTTGAAGAGATGGTGATAAAAAAAATTCTAAGGGATTGAAAACTGGAAGTTGACCCTCTCAAATGCGCCCAAGGTAAGCATGAGTCTTAGAAAGTTTTCTAAGTCTTGAAGAATGGAAGTGCATGGGTCAAAATGCGCCCAAGATGAGAAGCAAGAAGTTTGAAAAAGTTTCTAAGTTTAAAATGGAAGCTTGACCCTCCAAATGCGCCCAAGGTAAGTTGGGGTGTTTGAGAAAGTTTCTAAGGCACAAATGAAAGCTCCCTAGGCAAAATGCGCCCACTTCAAGCAGCCTATATGGAGACTTCAAAGAAACTTGTCTAAGGCAAGAAAACAAAAGCATGGAGTAGGAAATGCGCCCATGAAGTGAAGTGGTGTTATGAAAATCGCTAAGTGGTGAAAATTCCTCCCCACCCCTTCAAATGCGCCCACATATGGAAGTCAACCAGGCAAAATGCGCCCAAGATTGGAAGTCTACAAGGTAAAATGCGCCCTCAAGCCCACATGTGGAAGAAGCCTAGATAAAACGCGCCAAGGTAAGGAAGGGAAATGTTAGAAGTTTCTAAGTGTTGGCGGGTTTCCCCACCACACATGTAATGCGTCCTCATGTGGAAGTAGACATGGTGATATGCGCCCAAGGCTACAAGGTAAGAAAAAAAAAAAATGTGGAGAAGGCAAGGATAAAATTGCCTAAGGCAAAATTGCTAGGACATGAAAAGATGAAGAAAATAGAAGTGGAAGACCTCAAATGCGCCCAAGGTAGAGTCAAGGAATTTAAAATTTTCCTAAGGCATTTCTTCTAAGGCAAAATGTGAAACACGCCTGGAGGAGGTAATTTTTCTAAGTGCAAGGTGAGTTGTGCCCGTAAGCAGAAGGGAATTTTTTCAGGAAAATCAAGAAAATACTAAGGCAGGAAAAAAGGAGATTACAGGCATGGAATTCCTCCAGAATGAAAATGGAACAAACCTTAGTAATTTTTATTATTTTTCAAAAATAATAAAAATTAAACTTACCTCTTCGTCTAGATACACATGGAAATTATGATTTCTGAGGGGAAATTTCTTCTGGGTATTGGATATTTCTCACTGGGAGATGATTTGAGGTTCTTCCACACCTTGCTCGTGTTGTTTCGGCAGAGATTTCGGCCTGGCACCCGTTTAACAAATTTCCTAAGGCTCTGAGGGAGAAATTTTCTAAGGCATGGAAAAGGGAAAGCAGAGTGGGTCAAGTGCATTCAAGCTCAAGACGAGTGGAATTTTATCTAAGTCACCAAGCTCCTAAAATGAAGGTGGGCGAGGCAAGTGAATGAAATTGCTAAGACAGGAGGATGAAAACAACAAGATGGCATGCGCCCTAGCACAATGGGCCCATGATAAAAGTTTGCTAGAAAATGATGAATTTTATCAGACATCAAGTAGACCTTGGAAGTCAAAACGTGGGAATGAGGTAAGTAAAGTGAATTTAAATTATAAAATGTTTTGATGCTCTTCTTTTGTTTTGCAGGATAAACGTTGAAGCCAAGGCGTGAGGACTTGATGGAGCTAGACAACGTTGCAACTTGGGAAAGAAGGAATGACAGTGAAGATTTGGCTAAGACACTAAGAACGTAATGCAAAAGAGGCAAATGAGCCCAAGACTGTGGGCTAGAGAAATGTGAAAGTCACAAAGAAGAAATGCATCCAAGAGTCAAAGCAACAGGAGGGCTGAATGTCAAATCCTTTCAATTTTATTATCTGCGGAGACGATCTTAGAGACTCTTTCACTCTCCTCCTAACGCAACAGAATTGGCAGAGAAGAACAGTGGGAACGTGTTTCTGGACGAGAATCTTCTAGAGGAAGAAAGTGGGCATTAATTGCAGATAATGGTTCCTGCAGAGGAGTGGAGAATATTCTGTGCATTCATTGCCCCACTCCTCTTTGTGGCGGTTTTTAGGGCAAGAACCCTAATTAGGGCATATGTGGCTCGATTTGAGCCCTTTATTGTAATTCAATCTAAGCCGTCCGTTGGACTGGGCCAACTATAAAAGGGGCATCCCCCCTCATTTGTAACTCAGTAGATGTTAGATCAGAGAGTAGAGAAGATAGAAGTTAGAATAGATAGAGAGTTAGCATAGATTGATAGCTTAGATTGAAGAAGAAGGAAAGTTTTCCCATTGAATTCTTTGTAAGAAGTTGTTGTGAACACTCTCATAATGAAAAGGGTTATCATTGCTTGTGGTTCCATCTTTTGTTTTGAGTAGCTAGCGAGGCTTCTTCGTCCTTCTAATTCATTTAGAGTCTTAAAGTAGACTTAAAGTAAAGTAGATTTCATTTCATGCAAGTAGTTGGTAGTTGTGGAATGTGGTGTTTAATTTGAGCAAGCTTCGCTTATCCATACCACTAGCGGGCTCACTGATGGTGGGTTCGCCTTGCGTGGTCAACTGGAACATTATGAACTTAACTTCGATTACGGTTTATGTGTTGATATGCGTCGTTGTGACGGTCTCTGCATGGTGAATTGTAGTTTGAATATCTCTTGTCATCCCTTTGAAGATTGCACTGGTTCTGCGGAAGCTGTCCGAAGTGAGGCAAAGCAGAGCTTGGTTTGAAGTTGCAAGAATTGATCTTCGCGTTCCACATTTAGAATAGATGTTAGAATCTCCATCTTCACATCCTTTTACTTTCAGCATTATTCGGTTAGTTTAGGAACCCGAGCGTCATCGACAAATCTCCTGAAATTTGAGAATCCTTTCTTCTGAATGAGCAACTCACGTAAGTCCCCTTGAAATAACCAGCATATACACATCAATCAACTGAGTCTATTCGCACTAAAAGGAACCTTGGAGTTGAACGCATGAACTTTCACGCAATCTTAGCATGCCGAATACTTTGATCAAGAGGGAATAGAGTGTCTATTGGACAACTTTATTCTGTGTTGGTGTTGTCATAAAAAACACGTCAACACCACATACAACCCTTTTAGTGTTTGTGGAGTCTTGCGTGGACTAAGGGTCACTATGCTCATCGATATTGGAGCTACCTACAACTTCATTGGTGAGGGACTTGTGGCTAGAAGAGGTCTTAAAATTGAAGACTTTGAAGGATTCAACGTGATGGTTGCCGATGGTTTCACCATCCATTGCACAAGGAAGATTTCTCTATTGGTTCTCACTTTGGAAAGCCATGAAATGAAAGTTGTCTTCTATTTTGTCAGGACAGAAGACAGATGTGTCGGGAGTGCAATGGCTGCATTCCTTGGGAGAGATCGCACATAATTTTCAAACCATGGAATTCAAGTTCCAATTCAATCGGAAAAAAGTGGTGCTTCGTGGAATGACGAATGGCGTGCCTAGAGCTGTTTTAGCTAAGAAGATGGAGAGAATATTTTGTCTTGGGAAAATTGCATGGGCTGCCCAATGTTTGGTGACATTTGTACCCTCCAAGTGGCAAGAAGTCATATCATGTGGATGTCCAATCCCTTTTGAACAAGCATAATAAAGTTTTTTAGTGATATACTGTAATGTCCCCTTCTCAACAGTGACCTGGCAGTTGGCCGTTAGTCTATCTTGGTGACCCGTAGACTACTCAGGAGCAGAATTAGGGTTTCCTATCTTCTAGGAGGATGTTTCAGCTTGTGTTGGAGTGTGCTTTTGGAATCTTGGTGTTTGGTTGGCAGCTCTTTTCTGGGTTTCCAGAGAGCTTCGCAGTGATATATCTGGCATGTTGATCCGAGTTACTTCCGGAATTTACTATTTTTAGTAAATTCTATTTCTGGCGATGGTCTTGTTGGCTTCAGTGTTCTTGGCTTGCCTCATTAGCTGGTTCAGTTGGGTATCTGATTTAGCGCTTGGATGCAGTTCCAGAGAGATAAGTGTTTTAATTAAAATAATATCTTATTTTAATTATATTTTCCCTTGGTCTAAGCTTCACAACTTAATGTTATTTTTAAAAGGGGACTTTTTATGGGTTGGCGCCTCATCCAAAGAGTTAAGTGAATTGGTACCTTTTTCTATTAATGCTGACTTGGAAAAAGGTACGCCAAAAGTGAAGATGGTAATAAGTTAAAAGTGGCATGGGTTTTTACATTGGGAAAAGGGACGCCACTTCTTGAGTCAATGGTCAAACAGGGAATTAAGGCAACCCTTGAGTGGAGCGCACCTTCTGGAAGCTTCCAAGATGATCTTCAAAAGTTATTTAAAGGAGTGCTCTTCTTCATGTTTTTCATCTTACATTTTGAGTATTGTTATGTTGTTGGTTTGGTGCCAGGATTGCTTCGAGGGATGCATACCTCCTAGCTAGGCTTGACTTCTTGCTTGAAATACAACAACTAGTTGAGAGGTTGATTTTAGTGAGTTATTTTGCATTGTAGTTGAGTTTCTTATCATTTTAGTCACTTTTTGCAGTTGTTGTTCTGTCACAGCTGATCCATGTTTTTACTCATAAGTCTGAAAATAAAAAAATAGTGGTTCTAGGCATTTGGTCTATTTATTTCCTTGCTAGGGGCGACCCTTCCTGCAAATTTACAGATTTTAATATCCAGTTTTTATTTTTAAAATGCAAAATCGCCCCTTCTCTTGGTTCGTATCTTTCTGGACTTGCTTGGTTTTGCATGTCAAATGATTAGTGATCATTTGAGTCTGTTTTATGCTTTCATCTTGGGCACCTTCAGTATTAGAATATATTGCATTTGACTTCATGAAGTTCGGGCGTGTTTTGAAGGAGTTGTCTTCATTTTAGTGATTTTCTGTGTTGCTGATTCTGTAGTTTCAGTGCAGGTCTACATAACCAGATTAGTAAAAATGGGGTTTGGGAGTTGAGTTTGAGTCTTGGAAGTCTAGAAGAGTATAGGGAAGTCCTTTACAATTATTGCAGCATGATATATCTTCTAATCACATATGCTTGGCAGGCTCTCTATGTTATTGTAAGCTGAACAGTAGTACTGTTAGCAATTCTTCTATTTCTAATCTAACTCTTGTACTTTTCCCACGGCTGTGGAAGAGACTGACATGTTTCAGTCTTAGTTAGTTTCAATTTCTTGTATCACCCGCTGAAGAAGTGGAAGAGGTTGGCTTGCCACCTATTTGATTTCAGTAATGCATTGTTACATTGTGCTGATCGGCTAAGCCGTCATAAAATCATGGACCCACTGACCATATGGTTGCCCCTTCTCCCATCTCGGGTCTTAGGGCACATTCTTGGTTAGAGCTATCAATTCTACCAGTTTTTCAGTATTGCTAAAGACCCCCTTCGAGTATGCTCTCACTTTGCCCATACTGGGATCTGGGTTGATTAGAAAGTCAAGGGTTCCTTTCAGCTGGTTTATGATTACACTAACGCTAATGGGTGTACTTAGCTATGTAACAAAATGAAAAAATTGGTTAGGATATTTCAGTGGTATCAGAGCTATGATTCTGCCAGCCTGTGGTCTAGTGAATTCAGTTTCCGATGAGTAACAGAGTCCGCAGATACTACACCAGAAGTCAGGCGGGAAATCCGCCATATTAGTTTCCGCATACACCAGAGGTAGATACTTTTTCTGAGGTACTCAGAGAAATAGGGCACACAGTTGATAGAGGTAAAGTAGTTGTAGAGATGGCAGAGATTAACCAACAACCCATGGATGATAGAGGTGATAGAATGGAGAAGAAGTTTGACGGGATGATTGACATGCTGGGGCGCTTACTTGCCAAAATGGATCAGCAAGCTGCAAACAATTCCCCCCTTAATCAAAACAACTCCAACGGTGAACACAGTGGAGTCAATGGGAACAATGCTAGTGGGAGAGACAAAACCATTGGACAACATGATGCCAAGTCTAGAGGATTAGCCTCTAGGCCCCTTTTTCCCACATTCACTCAAAGAGAAGAAACCCAAGTTGAAGCTGCAATGAATTATGCTGATAACGCCAGACAGGCTTTCTTGGAGTATGACTCTCTCCTTCCTGGTCTTAAGGAGCTGTGGTCTTTTGACCAATTCATTAATTAGAGGAACCGGAGAAATGGTGGAAGAAATGAATTCAGAGGTCCTATGGGTCCTAGAACGGATTACCAACAAGCTCTCGGGAAGGTGTCCTTGGCCCACTTCGATGGAAGTGATGCATGCGCAGCTAGAGCATGGGTGCAAAAACTGGATAATTACTTACCCTTGAGACTTATGGCGGAAGAAGACGCAATCAAATTTGCCACCCTACACTTGGAAGGTGCTGCCCATGAGTGGTGGTATCATGGTTTGGTCACCCTTGGCCACAACCTAATCAGAACATATGGAGAGTTCACTGACAAGCTGATTGACAGATTTGACACTAAGGATCTTGAGGTGGAATTCAGGGAGCTTGCTCAACTCAAACAACATGGTTCCTTGGAATCATACATTGGGGATTTCCAAAGGCTTTCTGTGATGGTGCCCAACATCACTGAAAGAAGATTAGTGGTGTTGTTTTCAGAAGGTTTAATGGAGCCCTTGAAAGTATGGGTAAAGGCTTTTGACCCACCCAGTCTTGAAGAGTCTATCAAAAAGGCTAGAAACATGGAGTTGTCCGCACCTAGGCCAAAATTTCCATCCAAGCCCTTTCCCCATAGACAAGACAAAAGGCCACCTCCAAATCAGCACAAGAAATTTCCTCCTCGATTGGACGATGATGCTAGAGAGAAGCTAAGGAAAGAAGGGAAGTGTTACACATGCAAAAAACCTTGGACAAGGGGGCATAGATGCTATGGAAGAGGCCATTCTAACCATATGGAGGCCTATTCTGATTATGGATCAGAATTTGATCACATGGAGCAGCATTCAGAGTTAGCCGAAAGTGATGAAGAACGTGAGCTCGAGGAGATTGAGGAGGAACCAGGGGGTGAGGGCACCTTTGCCCAACTGTCAAGTTTCCAAAAGAACGAGTCCTTCAAGCTTCGTAGCTCGATTGGGAAGCATCGTGTGATTGTTTTGATTGATACTGGAGCAACACACACTTTCATTGATGAGGGATTAGTTGCAAAGAAGAACCTCAAGACGGAAGAATTTGAAGGCTTCAAAGTGATGGTCGTTGATGGTTTCCACATTGCTTGCACTCACAAAGTTACCAACATGTCCTTACAGTTAGGTAACCATGAAGTCAAAGACGACTTCTATGTTGTTAACATTGGAGATATTGATGCAGTTCTTGGCATTCAATGGCTGCGATCTCTTGGAGAGATCTCCCTGAATCTGCAAACCACGGAACTTAAATTTCAATCCGATGGGAAGAAAGTAGTGCTAAGAGGGATGTCAAATGGAGGTCCTCGGATTGTCTCTTTCAAAAGGATGGAAAGGTTGATCTGATATGATGCAGTTGAGTGGGCTGTGGAATGTATGATTCTTCCAGCTAGCCCAGTTGAAACAAAGATGGAATATCCGCCAGATATTCAATCCGTGCTTACAAAGAAAAGTAAAGTGTTTGCTGATTTACCACCAGGGCCACCTCCAGATAGAGGGTTTGAGCATGTCATTGAGCAGAAGGAAGGAGCTAAACCGGTAATCACAACACCATACCGATATCCTAAGAAACAAAAGGATGAAATCGAGAAAAACATAAGGGAGCTTTTGGAGATGGGCTTCATTCGCCCAAGTAAAAGTCCCTTCACCTCAGCAGTGGTTCTTGTGAAGAAGAAGGATGGCACCATCCGCATGTGTGTGGATTATCGTGCCTTGAACCAAAGCACCATCAAGAATTGGTATCCCATTCCCCGAATCGATGAACTCATTGATGAGCTGCACGGTGCTAAGTTTTTCTCAAAGATTGACTTAAGGTCAGGATACTATCAGATTCGAATGAGGGGATCAGATGTTGAGAAGACAACATTTAGGTGCCACTATGGTCACTTCGAATTCTTAGTTATGCCATTTGGGCTAACTAATGCTCCGACCACTTTCCAATCTTGCATGAACAGAACTTTCCAGAGACAGTTGAGGAAGTTTGTGTTGGTATTCTTTGATGACATCCTCGTTTACAACAAGACGTGGGAAGAACACCTCAAGCACTTGGAGGAAGTGCTTAGTATCTTGGAGACAGAAAGTTTCTTTGCAAAAGAATCAAAGTGTGAGTTTGGTATGGGAGAGCTACTCTACTTGGGCCACATCATCAGTGCAGAGGGAGTCAGAGTTGATCCAGAAAAGATTAGGGCTATCGTGGATTGGCCAACCCCGGAAACTCTAACCCATTTGAGAGGATTCTTGGGTCTATGTGGTTTTTACAGAAGATTTGTGAAGGGTTATTCACAAAGTGCTGCTCCTCTTATAGATCTAACCAAAAAGGGGGCATTCTTGTGGATAGAAAAGGTACATGTTGTCTTTGATAAATTCAAGAGGATCATGAGCTCTTGTCCGATTTTGGCTATACCGGATTTCTCCAAACCTTTTGAGCTGCAATGCGATGCTTCGGGAGAAGGAGTTGGTGCTGTTTTGATCATAGTTACAAGACTCGGACTCGGCAAGCCGATTTTTGACTCGGACTCGGACTCGGAGCCTAGACTCGCCCAAGACTCGGCAAATAGAAAAACCCTTGAAATTTAGAGATTTTTAAGGATTTAAAGCTTGTTTCATGCACCCTTTAGTGAATAAACCTCAAATACACAATAACATCATGAAATAGAAACTACTATGATCCTATACACAAACATATATCGATCACATAAGTATAAACGCAAATTTTAGCTGAAGGAAATAACACATTCAGATATATAAATATTGTCAAATGTATACAAAACTCATGGAATATGAAATCCATGGCATCAAAACAAATATCAAAACTAAAAAAATAAGTCTATGGCTCAAAAGAGCTTGCATTACTCATCCCAATATCACGACAAGTCATGCGCTAGTGTCTAAGTTAGGTCCTAGATGATGATGTAGCCATGATATTTGCTTGTGTCTCAATGATTGGTGTGTATATTCAAGTGAGGATTTTATTATTAAAATTTTATTGAAGCCTTCAAGACTGCATGTTTTGTTGTCTAATGTATGAATTTTGAAACAAGATAATCCTTGATTATGGCTTTGACTGTGAAAGATGCAAAAATTCGCAACAGGGGATATGTATTTTGTAGGTTTTTATGATCATGATTCATCATTGGCCTATAACATGCTTAGACCTATAGTTTGATGAGGGTTTGGGGGAAACGCCCCAACGGGGTTTGGGGGCAGTGCCCCTTGTGGGGGTCAGGGGGCGGCGCCCCCAGCAGGGTTGAGGGGCAGCGCCCCTTGCAGGGTCCCGGGACAGCGCCTTGGGCGCGCTCCCTGTCGCGATACAGGGCGGGGTCGAGGGGTGGAGCCCCCGCCACCAAGCCCAAATGAAGACCTTCAAAACCACACAAACCTTCATGGCGCACACGATTTAATTAAAAAATTTGAAAAAAAAAGATTGCAATTTAAAAAAAAAAAATTTAATCAAAATGGCCGAGTTTGGGGCATGAGACTTGACAAGTCCGGCGAGTCCGGCGAGTCTCGGCGAGTACTCGGCAGCCGAGTCTCTGGGACTCGTTTAGGGTCACCCGCCTCGGGACTCGCGAGTACTCGCCGAGTTTGGGCGAGTCTTGTAACACTGGTTTTGATGCAAGAAAAGCACCCCATTGTGTTCGAAAGCAGAAAATTAAGAGGCATTGAGAGAATCTACTCAATTTATGACAAGGAAATGCTTGCAATCATGCATGCAGTAGCCAAGTTCAGACAATACTTGGTGGGGAGTAAGTTTGTTGTCTAGATTGATCACAACAGTCTCAAAACACTTCATGCATCAGAAGGACTTGAACGAAAGACAGCAGAAGTGGGTGAGTAAGCTACAGGCTTATGATTTCGACATTGAGTATGTCAAGGGGAAGAATAATGTGGTGGCAAATGCCTTGTCACAAAGGCCACCTTTGAGCTCATTATGCGAGCTTATAGCTGATTGGAGAGAGTTGTTGCTTGCTGATTATGCCAAAAATTAGTTTGCAACCAGCATTATTGAAGGTACTTGTTAGGATGAAAAGTACAAAGTGGTTGATGGGTTGATACATTACAAGGATAGGGTCTTTTTGGTACCCGAATCTAAGCTCAAAAAGAAGGTTTTGCAAACTTTTCATGACATTCTACTTGCTGTTCACCAAGGTTATTTTAAGACTTACCGGCAGATCCGTGAAAGATTCACATGGAAGGGGTTGAAGAATGAGGTTTTGAACTACATCAAGGAATGCCATACTTGCCAAATGAACAAGAATGAGCACACATACCCTGCTGGACTATTGCAGCCCCTACCCATTCCCAATAAAAAATGGGAAAGCATCTCTATGGACTTCATCATGGGGTTGCCTAAGACACAAGGGAAGGATTGCATCTTCGTGGTAGTAGACAGATTAACAAAGTTTGCTCATTTCTTCGCTATCACCAGTTCATTTACAGCAGCTCAAGTGGTTGAGTTGTTCTTTCATGAGGTGTTCAAGTTGCACGGTTTACCAAAGAACATTGTGAGTGATAGGGACAGCAAGTTCCTAAGCACTTTTTGGCAGGAAATTTTCCGGATGAGTGGTACGGTACTTACTCCGAGTACCAGTTATCACCTCCAAACCAATGGTCAAACATAAATTGTGAACAAGTGGTTAGAGGGTTATCTCCGGAACTATGTTTCAGAACAGCAAAAGGCTTGGGTCAAATGGCTTCATTTGGGGGAATACTGCTACAATTCATCCTATCACATGTTCATTAGGATGTCTATGGTTATGAGGCTATTAGTTTTGTAGATTTGGTGTTTGGGGATAGCAAGGCACTACAAGCCAAAGATATGTTGCAGCAAAGTCAGGATATTCTGAAATCATTGAGGAACAACATTCAGATTGCACAGAATCAGTAGAAATTGTACGCTGATCAGCGGCGTGTTGAGCGCTCCTTCGAGGTTGGAGACATGGTTTACCTTCGCCTTCAGCCTTACAGACAGTCTACTCTCAAGGAGAGTGGGGTTGAGAAGCTGAAACCCCGTTTCTATGGGCCTTTCAGAGTTATCAAAAAGGTGGGTGCAGTAGCCTATGAGTTAGAATTACCGAGTTAGGGAAATTGAAGGATGATAGGTATATATTGGCTAATGAACTCATGCTATAAAAGGATAGTTTTTTTGGTGCCCAAATCTAAAATGAAAAGTAAGATTTTAAGGGCTGTCCATGATATTCCTTTGGCTAGCCATTTGGGGCATTTCAAAACAAAAGAGCAGATTAGGGAAAGGTTGTCATGGAAAGGATTGAAGGATGATGTCCTTATACACATCAGAGAGTGTTTAGTTGGTCAACAAAACAAGACGGATCAAACATTTACAATTGGGTTGCTGCAGCCCCTACCTAATTCAAATCACAAATGAGAAAGTATTTCAATGGATTTCATCATGAGACTCCCTAAAGTGCAAGGTAAGGATTGTATTTATGTTGTAGTGGATAGATTCATGAAGTATGCACATTTCTTCAGATTTCAGAGAACCTCAAGTTGCTGATTTGTTTTTCAAAGAAGTGTTTAAGCTCCATGGGCTGCCTAAGAATATCATGAGTGATAGAAGCAGATGGTTTCTAATCTTGTTTTGGCAAGAGCTCTTTCACTTGACATGATTTGAGCTTACTTCTAGCACTAGCTACCACACCCAAACATATGGGTAAACTGAAATTGTAAACAAGTGGGTGGAAGGCTATTTGAGGAATTATGTTGTCTATCATTGGAAGGCATGGGTCAAATGGCTCCAATTGGGGGAGCACTATTACAACACTACTGATCACATGCTTATTGGGATGTCACCATTTTTGGCTTCGTATGGATACAAAGCTCAATCTTTTGTGGACCTTGTTATTTTTGATAGTAGGGTCTTGATGGCAAGTGACTTGGTGAATCAAAGCCAAGATATCTTAAAAACACTCGAGAACAATCTTCGAAAAGCACAAAAAATAAATAAATTGTATGCAGTCGAGCACTGTGTGGAGATAACTTTAAGGTTGGAGATATGGTGTTTTTGAAATTGCAGCTATACAAGCAATCGTCTCTCAAAGCTAGTGGATTTGGAAAGCTTAAGCCTTGTTTTTACAGGTCTTACAAAGTTTTGAAGAGGATTGGTAAAGTTGCCTATGAATTGGAGTTGATAAAAGGGAGTAGAATCCATAATGTGTTCCACATTTCTTGCCTCTAAAGGGCACTTGGGCAACATATTGTTCCTTTAGTAGATTTACCTCCACTTGATGAGGAGGACAAATTGTGTTAGTTTCTAAAGAAAACATGGACGTGAGGGAGAGGAAGTTGAGAAACAGATGCATAACCGAATGCTTGGTTTGCTAAAAGAGTCTGTAATGTCCCTTACCCGGTTTGCCCTAAAATTCGCTTGTAGATTAGGTTTAAGGTTTCTTCTTTTCCAAATGAATGTTCTCCTAATGCAATAACCCTAGATTGGAATCCTGTATTCACCATATTAACAACATATTTGTTAGCATTAATATCTAGATATCCAAAATATAAGCATAATCACAAAAGTAATAATGAAGACAGAAGAGGAGTGGCATGGGTAGATCCTCCCGAAGCTATCCATCTAAGCCCAAGGGCACAAGCATCCCCTCAGGACAACCCACCCCTTGGCTCCGAGCTGAACATCCAAACTAAGACTATTCCATCCTTGGAGTGGCGTGCTTAGTGGAAACACTAGTACTTGCTTTCTGTAATGTCCCCATTTCAAGCCTGACTTTTTCAGTGACCGTTAGCCTTTCTTTGGGAACCCGGAGGCTAGTCGGAAGTTAAAATTAGGGTTTCCTAATTTTGAGGAGATCATTGCTCAGAGATGATAGTTTTAATGGCGGATTCCTTCTGGGTTTTCAGAGGGCTTCGCAGTGGTATGATCGTCTCAGCATTCAGAGTACTTTTTGGAATTTACTATTTTTAGTAAATTCTATTTTTGGCAGTTTCCAGATGTGCTCAGGGTGGTTGATTCCTGGCTTCAGAATGATCAGTTGACTTCTTCAGTTTTGGCTTCAGGGTACTGTCGAAGAAATAAGTTAAGTCATTTAAATTAAAAAGTCACGTTTTAATTATTATAATTAAACGTTGACCCTTGGCTTAGACTTAATGACTTAATGTTGTGTTTAAAAGGTGGTTCCTTGAGGGTGGCGCCTTCATTGAGAAATGATTTAATATTTCCCTAAGTCAAAACAAGGTATGATGGGCGCCTTTATCAAAGTGTGATGTTTTAATTAAAATATCAATTATTAAGTATTGAAGGAGAAAGTACGCCCAATCTTGAGGAGGATGAAGTTTGACCTAAAAGCAGATTTTAGGGTTTTGCAAAGTCAATTGAAAGTTATAAAGAGGAGTCTTGGTGCATCATTGGGGTTATCTTGGAAATTACACCGTTATGCTGCCAGATTGATTCTGGATTGCTTCGAGGGATGAAGACCTCCTAGTTTGGGCATCGTTTCATGTTTGCAAGACAACATCTAGCGGTGAATCATTGTATTGCGAGTTTGCAATTTAGTTCATGCATTGTCTTTCAGATTATAGCATATTTAGATCTGATTTAGTAAATCATAGGTTTCAGCTTATTGCATTTTGTAGACAGCAGATTTCATGTTTTGCTCATAACTCAAGAAAAGACAAAAAAATAGTTCTGGGTATTGCATCGTTTATTGAGTTTGTCTAAGGCACCCATATTCTCCAGTTCTTAGGCTTTTTAGAGAAGTATTGAATTTTTGGGAAGAAATCGAATTTCTGTACTAGGCCGTACCTTTTCCTTGTATAGAAAATCGTGCATTAATCTCTGGGAATATTTGGATCTGTTTTCAGTATCTTAGTTTGATCGCCATCATTATTAGGTCATGTTGCATCAGGTCTCGTGTCAATCGGATGATTTTTAAGCAAGTTATGAACATTGTCTGGAAATTGTAAGTTGCTGGTTATTCTCTAAAAGTACAGATCTGACAGAAACAGCATACAGAAATCTGTATATTCTGATTGGTAATTGCACTGTAAATTTCATAAAGATTATAGCAGATTCATTGTTGAAAGCTCCCATTGAAAGCATCTGATATTTCGACATTGCAGGCAATCATTATATTTGTAAACTGGCAGTAGTACTGACCAGTGTTTGTAATATTGCTTGTCATTATTTGTAATTCTCGTTTTTGCTCTCAGTATTAGTTTGAAATAGTATAACTCCGCCCTATGGTAGCTACTGCCTACTATGGGTAGCAAGCACATTCTGGGTGTCGAGTAGTTTCATTTCTCAGCATTTATTCTTTCAGCAAGTACTTTGTTTTCACTCCGTCATATGGTCGCCCCTCACTCCGCCTTGGATTGGGTAGCACATACTTGACGTTGAGTTCTTTCTGCAAATTAGAATAGAAGACCCTCTGACCAATGCTCACCTTCAGCGGTGCCATTCTGGTTAGAGTTACAGCTTAAGCAATCTCTTTAGATCCTCTGACCAATGCTCGCCATCATCGGCGCCATTCTGGTTAGAGTTGTTTTCTTGCACGTTTCGGTTTATCTTCTAACCTTAACGGGTGCATTGTTGTAATTTGAAAAATTGGAAAAAAACGAAAAATTTGGCTCGGAATATTTCAGTGGTATCAGAGCCAAGATCCTGCCAGCCTGTGATCAGTCTGTCTATGAGTGACAGAGAAAAGAGATACTTTGCAAGGGAAGACAAGAAAGTTGGAAAACAGTTCCAGCTTCACCAGCCTCCAGAGGGTCAGACAGTTTCAGAAGTCTTGAGGGCTCATTGGGAGTCTTCTCAGGAATCAGCTATGGCAGAAGGTGAAAGATCAGTTGGTGGTAACGAGAGGATTACCAACAGTAGAGATGACAGTGGTAAGGGCAGAGAGAGGTCCATCAGTCCCGGACAGAGATTTGAGAAGAAGATGGATGCGTTAATGGATATGGTTTCACTCATGATGGGAAGAGTGGGCCACAATACCATTCCGCAAAACAACTCCAGCCATAGAGGGGAGCATAGTGCTTCCAATCAGCATGATGAGCATGCAGCCCGAACGGTGTCCAACAACACTTACATCACGTCCCGACCTTTCAAACCCACCTTTGTGGCTCCTGTAGTCACTCAGCCAGATCCTGAAGAGAATGCTTCATTCGTGGAGCAGTTGAGGCAGGGCCGTACAGAGTATGACTCTTTACCCGCCGACATTAAGATGGATATGTCCTTCAATGATTTTATGGATCATAAGAGGAAAAACAAAGGCCAAGGGAGAAACTTTGATCAACGAAGACCATCAAATCAAGGGGATTTGTACCAAGCTGTCAACAAAGTTATGCTTCCACACTTTGACGGAAGTGAGACAAGTTCAGCCCGAGCTTGGATTCAAAAGCTGGATAATTATCTAGCTCTCAGACCAATGGCGGAAGAAGAAGTGATCAAGTTCGCTACGCTACACCTTGATGGGGTGGCGCACGAGTGGTGGTACCATGGCCTCGTCACTCTGGGTCATCGTTCTAGCACAACATATGATGAGTTCACCACTAGGCTCATCGAAAGGTTTGAGAAAAAAGATCCTGAGATCCATTTCAGGGAGCTTGCTCAACTGAGACAGTATGGCACAGTTGAAGCCTACATCGCGGAGTTTCAGAGACTCTCAGTCATGGTGACTGGAGTCACAGAAAGGAGATTGGTAATTCTCTTTAGTGAAGGGTTGACAGAACCCCTCAAAGGCTGGATTAAAGCCTTTGACCCTCCAACACTGCAAGAGGCCATGAAAAAGGCAAGAAACATGGAGTGGGCTGCTCCTAAGGCGAAATTTCAGTCAAATACCCCTTTTCAGAAAAGGGATAAAGGAAAAAGGCCTCAGTATAAAAATAATTTGAGACCTCAGAACAAGGAGTTCAAGAACCGCAATCCCCATGTTACCAGGTTGGATCAAGAAACCCTGAACGAACTCAGAAGAAAGGGTTTGTGTTTCCGGTGTCAGGAAAAATGGTCTCAAGACCATGTTTGCCCAAAAGGGGTCAAGTTCAATCAGATTGAGTACTATTCTGCTGGGGAAAGTAGTTCTGATTTTTCCGACCAGCAATCTGATTTTGAAGGAAATGAAGAAGATAGAGCTCCAGAAGAGTCCGGAGATGAGAAGGGAAGTGGTGGAGTTTTAGCTCAACTTTCCAGTTTTCAAAGAAATGAATCATTTAAGGTTCGTGGTATGGTCAAAGGGCAGCGAATCGTTGCTTTGATTGATACGGGAGCAACTCATAACTTCATTGATGAAGTTGTGGTAGCCAAGAAGGGGCTGCAAACAGAGGAGTTCGAAGGATTCAAGGTCATGGTTGCCGATGGATTTCATATTACTTGCACTAAGAAGATATCTAACATGACCATGCAGTTGGGTAACTACGAAGTCAAAGATGACTTCTATGTTGTTCACATTGGGGATACTGATGCAGTTCTAGGTATCCAATGGCTGCGATCTCTTGGAGAGATCTCGTTGAATCTGCAGACTATGGAGTTGAAATTCCAATCCGATGGGAAGAAGGTGGTGTTGCGAGGAATGTCAAATGGTGGCCCTCGGATTGTGTCATTCAAGAGGATGGCAAGGTTGATACGTCATGACCAAGTGGAATGGGCTGCTGAGTGTATGATTCTTCCAGCGAGTCCAGCTGAAACGAAAGTAGAGCATCCTCCTGATATCCAGTCTTTACTCACCAAAAAGAGTAAAGTGTTTGATGATTTACCTCCTGGACCCCCTCCTGATCGAGGTTCAGAACACATCATTGAGCTCAAGGAAGGAGCTAAACCGGTGATCACAACTCCATACCGGTATCCAAAGAGGCAAAAGGATGAAATCGAGAAGAATATCCGAGAACTTTTGGAGATGGGTTTCATACGCCCAAGCAAGAGCCCCTTTGCTTCTGCAGTGGTTCTTGTAAAGAAGAAGGATGGTACCATGCGCATGTGCGTGGACTATCGTGCTTTGAACCAAAGCACCATCAAGAATAGATACCCCATTCCCAGAATAGATGAGCTCATTGATGAGCTACATGGGGCTAAGTTCTTCTCAAAGATTGATCTGCGTTCGGGTTACCATCAGATACGGATGAGGGGATCAGATGTGGAAAAGATAGCTTTCAGATGTCACTATGGCCACTTCGAATTCTTAGTCATGCCATTTGGTTTGACTAATGCACCCGCCACCTTTCAGTCTTGCATGAACCATGTGTTTCAGAATCAGTTAAGGCAGTTTGTGTTGATTTTTTTTGATGATATTCTGATCTACAGCAAGACTTGGGGAGATCATCTCAAGCACTTGGAGGAAGTGCTTAGTATTCTGGAGTCTGAGAGTCTGTTTGCTAAAGCTTCCAAATGTGAATTTGGAATGGAAGAATTATTGTACCTTGGCCACATCATCAGTGCTGAGGGAGTGAAGGTGGATCCAGAGAAGATCAAAGCAGTGGTTGATTGGCCACCACCGGAAAATTTGACTCAGTTGAAGGGTTTCCTGGGTCTTTGTGGTTTCTATCGGAGGTTCGTTAAGGGGTATTCTCAAAATGCTGCTCCCCTTACTGATCTCACCAAAAAGGGAGCCTTTGCTTGGTCAGAAAAGGCTCAAGTTGTTTTTGACAAATTTAAAAGAATCATGAGCTCGTGCCCCATTTTGGCTATCCCTGATTTCTCCAAGCCATTCGAGCTGCAATGTGATGCATCGGGTGAAGGAGTTGGTGCTGTCCTGATGCAAGACAAACACCCTATTGTGTTTGAAAGCCGAAAATTAAGGGGTGTGGAAAGGTCATATTCCATTTATGACAAAGAAATGCTTGCCATTATGCATGCATTAGCCAAGTTCCGACAGTACTTGGTGGGGAACAAATTCGTGGTTAAGACTGACCACAACAGCCTCAAGCATTTTATGCATCAGAAAGATTTAAATGAGAGGCAACAGAAATGGGTGAGTAAGCTGCAAGCTTACGACTTTGACATTGAATATGTCAAAGGGAAAAATAATATTGTGACTGATGCACTGTCAAGGAGACCTCATCTTAGCTCATTGTGTGAGCTTACTGCAGATTGGAGAGATATGTTGCTTGCTGATTATGCAAAAAATCAGTTTGCAACCAGCATCCTGGAAGGTACTTTCCATGATGAAAAGTACCAGGTGGTTGAGGGATTGATTCAGTATAAGGGAAGAATCTTTTTGGTGGTTGATTCTAAGCTCAAGAAGAAGATTCTTTTGAACTTTCATGACATTCCGGTTGCTGGTCACCAAGGTTTTTTCAAGACCTATAGGCAAATCCGAGAAAGGTTTTCTTGGAAAGGTTTGAAGAGGGAGGTTCAACGCTACATTCAGGAATGTCCTGTTTGTCAAGCAAATAAAAATGAGCATACCTTGCCAGCCGGTTTGCTGCAACCACTTCCAATTCCCAATCAAAAATGGGAAAGCATTTCAATGGATTTCATCACTGGGTTGCCCAAGGCCCAAGGGAAGGATTGCATTTATGTGGTAGTTGACAGATTAACCAAGTTTGCTCATTTCTTTGCCATTACCAGCACTTTTTCTGCAGCCCAAGTTGCAGATTTGTTTTTTCGAGAAGTGTTTAGACTTCATGGGTTGCCAAAGAATATTGTAAGTGATAGGGACAGTAAGTTCCTAAGTACCTTTTGGCAGGAAGTTTTTAGAATGAGTGGTACTGTGCTCACCCCAAGCACGAGTTATCACCCCCAAACTGACGGGCAAACAGAGGTGGTAAACAAGTGGTTGGAAGGCTACTTGAGAAATTATGTGTCAGAACAACAGAAGGCTTGGGTTAAGTGGCTGCACATAGGCGAGTACTGTTACAATTCTACCTTCCATATGTCAATCAAAATGTCTCCCTTCTTGGCACTTTATGGGTATGAAGCACCCAGCTTTGCAGATTTGGTGTTTGGTGACAGCAAAGCACCATTAGCCAAGGATTTGTTGCAGCATAGTCAGGACATAATGAGATCCTTGAAGGATAATTTGCAGATTGCACAAAATCAGCAGAAGTTGTATGCTGATCAGAAGCGTGTGGAGCGTTTTTTTGAGGTTGGGGATATGGTCTATCTCCGCTTACAACCTTATAGACAGTCAACTCTCAAGAAGAGTGGAGTTGAGAAGCTCAAACCTCGCTTCTATGGGCCATTTAGGGTCATCAGAAAGGTTGGGGCAGTAGCTTATGAATTAGAGCTACCTTCAGATAGCAAAGTGCATAACGTCTTCCACGTGTCTCGCCTCAAGAAGGCACTTGGACACAATGTAGTTGCTTCTTCACAGTTGCCACCGTTGGATGAAGAAGGACAGTTGGTTCTAGTTCCCGAGGAGATACTTGATGTCAGAGAACGTTCCTTGAGGAATAGAACTATCAGAGAATATTTGGTAAAGTGGAAGAACCTGCCTATGGAGGATGCCACTTGGGAAAATGATGAAATATTGCAGCATCCTAGTTTGCGATTGCTTGAGGACAAGCAATCTTGGGGAGGGCGGACTGTAATGTCCCCATTTCAAGCCTGACTTTTTCAGTGACCGTTAGCCTTTCTTTGGGAACCCGGAGGCTAGTCGGAAGTTAAAATTAGGGTTTCCTAATTTTGAGGAGATCATTGCTCAGAGATGATAGTTTTAATGGCGGATTCCTTCTGGGTTTTCAGAGAGCTTCGCAGTGGTATGATCGTCTCAGCATTCAGAGTACTTTTTGGAATTTACTATTTTTAGTAAATTCTATTTTTGGCAGTTTCCAGATATGCTCAGGGTGGTTGATTCCTGGCTTCAGAATGATCAGTTGACTTCTTCAGTTTTGGCTTCAGGGTACTGTCGAAGAAATAAGTTAAGTCATTTAAATTAAAAAGTCACGTTTTAATTATTATAATTAAACGTTGACCCTTGGCTTAGACTTAATGACTTAATGTTGTGTTTAAAAGGTGGTTCCTTGAGGGTGGCGCCTTCATTGAGAAATGATTTAATATTTCCCTAAGTCAAAACAAGGTATGATGGGCGCCTTTATCAAAGTGTGATGTTTTAATTAAAATATCAATTATTAAGTATTGAAGGAGAAAGTACGCCCAATCTTGAGGAGGATGAAGTTTGACCTAAAAGCAGATTTTAGGGTTTTGCAAAGTCAATTGAAAGTTATAAAGAGGAGTCTTGGTGCATCATGGGGGTTATCTTGGAAATTACACCGTTATGCTGCCAGATTGATTCTGGATTGCTTCGAGGGATGAAGACCTCCTAGTTTGGGCATCGTTTCATGTTTGCAAGACAACATCTAGCGGTGAATCATTGTATTGCGAGTT